>UESW01002811.1:91629-132557 GCA_900491605.1 Calamus simplicifolius | reverse complement strand
TCTATATTACCATTTAGGATTGCTGGCAATGCACCAAACACAACCTCAGGAATTTGAAACGTCAAAGGCCAGAAAATTTGAAACAGCATCGATAAACCCATGATCCGGTTCAGACCGAGTTGACTGGTTCACGAGTGAACCGGACGGGTTGACCGAGTTATTTCGGGTCTCTTACATATCTGGTTTTATGCTAGAATTGGATCGGCTTGACCTCCGGGTTCAACGGTTCAACTGGCCGGTCCGGTCCGATTCTAACAACTATGATCATAGTTATCAGCCCCGATCCGGACATTGACCCGGCTAAGGGCTTGGGTCATCGGGTCACTGGTTCAACCATCGGATCACCAGTTGAACCATCGATCAATTATTTTAATATAAAATATATTTATATTAATAAAAATTATTTTTAATTAAATAAACATATGAATACTAATTTTTATAATTTTCTTTTCTAGAAAAAAACTTTTTTGGTATCTTATTTAATCTCTAAAATTTGCTTACTTTCAATATGTGTACCCATTTAGTTTGATTTAACTTTTTCTAAAAAAAATTTAAAAAAAATTTATCCGAGTTTCCTTTATTTTCATCATTTTCTCTTTATGTCTCTACTTTCCCGTCTTGATTCCCATAAAATTTTCATATTTTCACCTTTTTTTCCTTTTTTTATTCTCCTCTCATCAATGATCTTCTTTGCATGATCTCCTTTTCTTTTTCCATAAAACTTTCAAACATCCAAATGGAGAAAAAGTTGCTATAAACTCTCATGCCAAAGGCGAGAAAATTTGAAAAGCATCGATAAACCCATGACCCGGTTCATACCGGGTTGACTGGATCACGAGTGAACCGAACGGGTTGACTGGGTTATTCTGGGCCTCTTACATATCCGATTTTATGCTAGAATCGGACTGGCTTGGCCTCTGGGTCCCGGTTCAATCGATCGGTCTGGTTCTAACAACTATGATCATAGTTGTCAGACCCAGCCCGGACATTGACCCGGCTAAGGGCTTGGGTAATCGGGTCACTGGTTCAACCATCGGGTCACCAGTTGAACCATGATCAATTATTTTAATATAAAAAATATTTATATTAATAAAAAATATTTTTTAATTAAATAAACATATGAATACTAATTTTTACAATTTTTTTTTTTTAGAAAAAAATTTTTTTGGTATCTTATTTAATCTCTAAAATTTGCTTACTTTCAATCTGTGTACCCATTTAGTCTGATTTAACTTTTTCTAAAAAAAAATTAAAAAAATTTATCCGAGTTTCCTTTATTTTCATCATTTTCTCTTTATGTCTCTACTTTCTCGTCTTGATTCCCATAAAATTTTCATATTTTCACCTTTTTTCCTTTTTTTATTCTCCTCTCATCAATGATCTTCTTTGCATGATCTCCCTTTCTTTTTCCATAAAACTTGCGAGCATCCCAATGGAGAAAAAGTTGTCATAAACTCCCAGGAATTTGAAATGCCAAAGGCTAGAAAATTTGAAACAGCATCGATAAACCGTGACCCGGTTTAGATCGGGTTGACTGGTTCACGAGTGAACCAGACGGGTTGACCGGGTTATTCCAGGTCTCTTACATATCTGGTTTTATGCTAGAATCGGACCGGCTTGGCCTCCGGGTCCCGGTTCAATCGGCCGGTCTGGTCCGGTTCTAACAACTATGGGGAAAACGCAAGTTTAATGTAGGGCAAAACAGGTTAAGCAAAGGGTGGCGTCAGGGGTCGGCAAGGGAGCGACATGGCGAGGCGGAGCGGGAAGGCACAGGATAGCAGTTTATGTGGAGACCCAAAACCAACGGCGGCCTGCCGGTTTCGGGGGGAGCGCCGAGCCGTCGGGATCCTCTGGGGTTTGGTGTTACGCTCGTGCGTGCGGTGGCACCTTGCATGCTGGGTGAGTTGAGTGCCGCCGGACCCTGTTTGAAGGAGCGGTGGCACCTTGCATGCTGGGTGAGTTGAGTACCGCCGGACCCTGTTTGAAGGGGAACCAGACGGACCAATATGGCTAAACTGGATGATAACGCTATTCGTCTCTACACCGTCTCTTGCCATTTTTTTTTTTACAAACGAGCGATCATACTAGTCTAATACGAATTAATTCAAATATATCAGAATACAAAATTTGCTGCAGAAAAAAGGACAGGAGTCATCCGGCCTCCAAATCCATGATCCAGCATGCTAAGCCACTGAAGCCGCCATCCAGTCAGCCACTGAATTGACTTTGCGATAAATATGATGGATCTAGGCACTATCAACCTTCCACAGGATAGACCATATGTCACTAAGTCTCTTGCCAAATTATACCTCGGTGAATGATTTCATGTGATGGGCTGAGGTGCCACATATTCACCATCTTTCTTGCCGGACCCTTTGTGTTGCAGTTGAAGCAACTCAAATTGTATTACAGGTTAAGTTATAGTTTAAAAAAAAGGTTGGAATCTTGCACTCCTTGAAGGATTTAGAAGAATGGTGGCACAAGAAAGAGTGGAATTTGGATACTATGAAAGAGAGGTTTAGATTCCAAAAGGATCTGTCATCAAATTAGTTGCAGGTCAATCCATCGCATATCATATTGAAGCGTTGAAGGCTTTGCTGCTTGACGTGAGATTTACGGTCGATCATTAGTGCACACCGAATGATCGCTTATTTTTAATTTTATACGAAGAGAAAGAACAGTATATGAAGTAGAGATACAGATCAAGATAGTAAAAGAAGTAACTCTAATTACATAGAGAGCTGTAATTGTCCATGCTTTCTCTAACATGTGGTGCGATTTATACATAAACTCATGCTAAGTAGATGTGTTGTGCGTTGGAGAGCATTGAGGATGGTTGAAGTGGCACGGCTGTGGGAGAGAATGCGTATGGACAAAGAAAAGAGAGAAAAATAGGTGGTTGAAGTTGGTAAAAAGGATGGAAGAGTTGGATGGTCGAGATGATAGTAACTACCGATTGCAAATTTTAACACTCCGAGTTAGTGAAAGCAGGTGGCAACAAACACTTCAAATATATGATAGGGGATGTTTTGCAAGAGATTATCATAGCTTATTATTATCACGCTATCTCTAAGATATCCCTTTTTATTCCTAAGGTAGTGTTTGATATGGGGAATAAGAGAGGATATCCCCTGAATATCCCCAGGGGATATCCCCCTTATTCCCAAATGCTATAGCTAAAGGGGATAGGTCTGAAAAAGTTTAACCAGAGGGGATAACTCATGTTTAACCATGGGTTATCCCCTGAACTTATTCCCTAAGGAACCCAGGAACAACTAAAATTATCCCTTAATGGCAAACTTGTAATTTTAAAAAGATGCTTATTCCCTCATCTATTCTGGATAAATGCTATCCTGTACATTTATCTAGGAATAGCTTTTGGGCTATCAAACACTACCTAAAAGTCATAACTATAACGGATAGCTAGAAATAAAGTTAATCAAAAGGATAATCCATGGTTAACCATGGGTTATCCCTTTAATTTATTCCCTAGTAGTATTTGATAGAAAAAAATATTATCCATGGATAAGTGTACGGGATAGAGTTTACCCTTTGGCTATCCCTAGGGATATCCCATGGCTATCCCATTGATCATATCAAATGCTAATGCAATGTTTGATATAGGGGATAAGGGGGGATATCCCCTGGATATTCCTCCTTATTCCCAAATGCTATAGCTAGAGGGGATAGGTCTGAAAAAGTTTAACCAGAGGGGATAACCCACGTTTAACCATGGGTTATTCCCTAAACTTATTCCCTAGGGAATCCAGGAACAACTAAAGTTATCCCTTGATTGCAGATTTGAAATTTTAAAAAGGTGCTTATTCCCTCAGCTATCCTCTGGATAAATGCTATCCTGTACATTTATCCAGGAATAGCTTTTGGGGTATCAAACACTACCTAAAAGGTAAATCCATAGGATAACTTTTTTTTTTACTCTTATTTGAAAGGATAACCAGCTATTCCTGCATTTTCTAGGAATAAATTGAGGGGATAACCCATGGTTAACCATGGATTATCCCTTTGGTTAACTTTATTCCCAGCTATCCCTTGTAGTTATGGCTTTTGGGAATAAGAGGGGATATCCAGGATATCCCCTCTTATTCTCTATTTCAAACACTTACTCTTATTTGAAGGGATAACCAGCTATTTCTGTATTTTTTAAGTGTTTGAAATAGGGAATAAGAGGGGATATCCCCTATGGATAACTTTCTTTTACTCTTATTTATTCATGGTTAACCATAGGTTATCCCCTCAATTTATTCCCTAGAAAATGCAGGAATAGCTGGTTATCCCTTTAAATAAGATAAAAAAAAAAAGTTATCCTATGGATTTACCTTTTTGCATTTGATATGATCAATCGGATAGCCAAGGGATATCCCTAGGGATAGCTAGGGGGTAAACTCTATCCCGTACATTTATCCATGGATAATATTTTTTCTATCAAACAAAAAAAAAGTTATCCTATGGATTTATCTTTTTGCATTTGATATGATCAATGGGATAGCCAAGGGATATCTCTAGGGATAGCCAGAGGATAAACTCGATTTCGTACACTTATCCATAGATAATATTTTTTCTAACAAATACTATCTAAGGCTCAAGATGTACTCAATGCAGGAGGAGGCCATGATCCTCCAACTAATGCCTATGGATATGTAAAGGATGTGCTGTGCCTCATTAGTGCATGTTAAACTTGCATGTACCAAAATGGATGGCTTCATGATCTTGACCTTCCGTGAAAATCAACTCAAGATGCGTGGCAATGAAAGAACCGTTTGTGAGAACGGATGCGTTCCAGTCCAGATCATCTGTTTGGACCTTTCAAGTCCCAACATGAAGATAATGATAGAACCACTTGCACCGAATGCATTTTAATCGATAAAGTGGATTGAAAGAATATCTTCCAACTTACATATTCTGGAGGGGATTTCTGGATGCAAGAAAAGCAATTGTTCTGTGGAAGTTGCTTATATCAAACACGAAATTCTTACTCTAGAGAAGTACATAATGCCCCTCAGATGCAGCAATTCAGATGGTAACTCTTGAACCATGTAGTTTGATTGGGGCTGCATTCCTCATTTCCAACAGCATTTGAAGGTCCAGTTACCGATGATAACGCTAATATGTTAGCCTCTGGCATGCAGTGCAATCACAGGTTTCTTGCTAGAAGGTGTTGATGATCCCATTAGTATGAGCTATGACATTGACAAAGCCAATGGCGTTTCACTCTCATGAGATGCAAGCGACGAATTGGTTCGCTCATATGTGGCATCGGATCCTCTGTTGGCATTGCCGTCCACCTTCGCCGCGGAGACGGCCGCTCCTCCGGCGGTGTCCCCGGTCACTCCCCGCCCGCCATTTATTCTTCGGGAAACGAAAAAATGAGCCCACTTCTGCCCAACTCGCAACATCAGTTGTTGAAGCTACTAGATTAACCTATACTTCACGTGCCAAAGAAAGAGTCGCTTCTTTCTTCAACCGGCGCCTCGTATCCAAAAGGCGAAGGCCACTGTCTCGTATACAAAAGGGAAATGCCACCGTTTATTCCGTATACAAAAGACGATCCTTTCTTCTAATCAAATATTAATGATTTTAAAAATTTAAGTTATTAACTTTAAGTCATTAATTATAATATTTAATAATATTAATTTAAATTATTAATTTAATATTTGATAAAAAAATAATTAATTAAAAGTTATTTATATAATTTAAAAAATTTATCAAATTATCTGCTATGAAAAAATAAGGTTAAGAGAAAAAAAACTAGTTATTTTTTTATCGAAAAAGCTATCAAAACCTAATCAAATTCAAGTCTATCTACTATTATGATGAGTTACGCATTAAGTATTTTATATTCCATTTTATATAACAAATTATTTTTTACAAGTGGTATCAGAGTAAAATTTTAAAATAAATAATTTATTCATATATTATGATTGATTAATTTTTTGCATCAAAGTGAATTAACGATGAACTTTCAAGTTTTGACTGGTCATATTGTTGGCCATTAAATTTTTTTTTTTTTGTTCTGCATCAATCTGTCCAACAATCTCACATCCATATCCGAGCCCTTGTAAGGAAGGGATGGTGAAATTTAATTTCTGCAACCTAGATTCCAAGCTTCAAGAAAACACCAGCAAGAACACATAAGTGGATTAGAAAAATGGTGATTAAGAATTTTATCCAAGGAAAGAGAGAGTGTTTTTGGAGCATGGGCCCTCTCTTAAACTTATGTCCTTCACCTCCAACTTTGGCATTGTCGGAACTCTTTCATTTATGAGGATCCATGTCGTCAACCAGATTGGGTTATCCATTTTCTTAGCAATCAAATATACGGTTGTACAAGTCTATAAAGAGATTTTTAATAATATTAGTATTATTGATATTACTATTATTGCTTAGTTATATGATATTAAGATTAAATTAGTTAGTTAGTCATCAAAATGGCCAAACTAGTTTATATTCAGTCATATAATTTATAAAATTTTATAGAATGTTGTTGTTTTAATCATAAAGATTTGTTGGTTGTTAGAATTTAAGAATTTGCTCAAAGGTGGATTGATATTCTATAACTAATAAAAGAAGAAATCTAATATTCTCTTATCAAATATAATAATATGGATATCCAAAACTATATATATATATATATATATATATATATATATATATATTTGATAACATTTATTAATTACCTTAAGGTTTAAATAGTATTCTAATTATGATAATGATGTGTGTGTATATATATTGTATTTACCCAAAGAAATTCTACAGTATATTTTATGTTTAATTATTTGAATTTGAGCATTTGTGTTTTACAACTGTTTATCTACATTCACATGCTTCTGTTGTTAATATCTTTAAAGGTTTAAACTTTTCTGAATGGCATGAGAAAGTCAATTTCCATTTAGGTATCTTGGATCTTGACTTTGCACTATTAGAAGAAAAGCCTACTAACATTACTGATACTAGCAATGAGGCAGAGAAGTTAAAACAAAAAGCATGGGATAGATCTAATAGATTATGTCTTAGTTTCATGCGAATGACAATTGCCAACAACATTAAGTCTACTCTTCCAAAAAGTGTAGTTACTAAAGAATATCTTAAGTTTGTGAAAAAGTGCTTTCGTTCCGTTGATAAGTCATTTACAGGGACACTAATGGCTAAACTTACAACCATGAAATATGATGAGTCACAAAGTATATAGCAACATATCCTTGATATGACTAATATTTCAGCAAGACTTAAGACCCTCGAAATGACAGTGGATGACTCCTTTTTCATATAATTCATTATGAACTCAAATTATGGGCCTTTTCAAATTAACTATAACATATTAAGGATAAGTGGGATGTTGATGAATTGGGCAATAAGCTTACTCAAAAGGAAACAAGATTAAAAGCGCAAGGGGTTCATTCAATAAACCTAGTGGGTCAAGGAGCTGGTAAAGTTATCAAACCAAAATCCAAGAAATTTAAGAAGAAAACATCCACTAAAGTAACAAGGTTACTGATAATGATAAGAAGGAAAGGAAGAAAGATAAATGTCACTTTTGTAAGAAAGAAGGACGTTATCGAAAAGATTGTCTGAAATGAAAAGCTTGGTTCGAAAAGAAAAGTATCTTTCATTATGCTTCTCTAATTTTTTAATAACTTATCTGAAGTTCCTTCTAACACTTGGTGGTTGAATTTTGGCGCCATTACTCATATTTCTAATGTAATGCATGGATTTCTTACAATCTAGATCATAAATCAAAATGAGAACTTCTTGTTTATGGGAAATCGGAGAAGGCCCCAATTGAAGGCATAGGGACTTATCGTCTTACTTTAGATACTGGGCATCACCTGAATCTACTACAAACTCTCTATGTCCCTTCACTTTTAAAAATTTGGTTTCTGTTTTGAAACTTGATGTTAATGGGTTTAGTTTTAAGATTGAAAACGGATGTTTCAGTTTATTTAATAAAGATGGTTCCTTTATTGGTTTTGAAATTCTTATGGATGATTTATATAAATTAAAACTTGATGATAAATTTTCTGCATCCCTGATGTGTGTTCATCAAAATATTAGAATTAAACGTAGTATGGCAAATGAAAACTCTGCTTGCTTGTGGCATAAATGTTTGGGTCATGTATTCAAAGAAAAGCTACGTAAAGAATTAGGTTCTATCAAACCTAGATTTTACTTATCTTGGTTTATGTGTGGATTGCATTAAGAGAAAGCAAACCAACAAAACAAGAAAGGAGCTACAAGAAGTGCTTAGCTTCTTGAAATTATACTCACCGATATATATGGACCTTTTGATACTTCATCTTTTGGTGGAGAAAAGTTTTTTATCACCTTTATAGATGATTTTTCACGTTATGGATATATCTATTTGCTTAAAGAAAAATCTCAAGCTGTAAATGCCCTTGAGGTATTTACTAAGAAGGTTGAAAGGCAACTAGACAAAAAAGTAAAAATAGTAAGATCTGATAGAGATGGTGAGTATTATGAAAGACAAAATCCAGGTTCATTTGCAAAGTTCCTTGAAAGACATGGCATATGTGTACAGTATACCATGCCAGGCATACCTCAACAAAATGGTGTGGCAGAAAGGTGAAATAGAACATTAATGGATATGGTTATGAGTATGATAAGTAATTTCTCATTATCAAAATCTTTGTGGATAAATGCCCTTAGAACTGCAACATATTTACTAAATAGGATTCCTAGTAAGGCCATTTCTAAAACTCCTTTTGAGTTATGGATTGGAAGAAAACCTAGTTTAAGACACCTGCATTTTGCGCTTGTTCAACATAAGTATGAGTATATAATCCACATGAATGGTGAAGTTAGTAAGAGTGCTGACAAATAGATTGTGTGCATTAAACATATTAGAACAGATATTATGATTGCAGATCCTTTAACTAAAGGTTTAAAACCAAAGAACTTTAAAGATTGATTATGATGCTGACACTCTTGAGCTTATTAATATTATACGTTTTTTTGTTCCTAATGCTTAATATTTTAAACAGAAAAATTAATATGTCTTCACTACAAAAAAAAAGCTAAATTGGTGGCGTTTATACTCACGGCGTATGTTTATGCGCCGGTAGATATATAAATTTATCGTCGCTTAATTTTTTCGCCAGTAAATTATTGAGATTCCTGGCGTTTAAATTTTTACGTCGGTAATAATATATATCGTTGGCAGCGTTTAGAACAACGCCGCTAATATAGTAATGATGCGCCGAGTAGTTGCCCAGCATTTATATTGTTACGCCGATAATATATATATATTTTGTAGCATTTAAACAAACGCCAATAATTTATTAATTATATTCCTTGATCATGTATATTTTGCAGGTTGAGAACTTAGTTGCTGAAATTGTTGAAACAAGACTGGGAAAACAAGTAATTGTTTTTCTACCTTTATTAAACTACTTCAAAATTTTGGACACCATGGGTATAATAACACTTTTACTTTACCACAGATTTCAAGAATAAGACCATCCCTTTCATTCATTGGTGCAGAGGAAGTAATGAGTCTTGTAACAGCTCAAGGTTTTTCATCTTAATCATATATTTCGTTATCTTTCCAGATATTAGGTTCTGTATGAAAGAACTAATTTAGACAGTATATTCCCCTACTGGATGGCAGTGGCACAAAGTCATGAATTGAATGAAGTGTGGAAAGATATTCTTAATGCCGAGGGGGATGAGATATATGTAAAGGTAAACTGTCATCTCTTAATTTTGCTAATATTATCTGATAAGTTGAATACTTAACAAGAACATTATATATATCAAAAACCATTCTTTTATCTTTAAATCAGGTGTTCTGTAGATTCAACGTGTTCAAGTTTGAGTTTGAGTTCATGCATGTCTTATCAATTTATGTTCTATAATAGATATTTAGTTGGAATCATTTGACAATGAAGGCTTGCTGTGGACAAAATATTTTTTATTGTTTTAGTAATCGCATTTGTGTCGCATGCATTGTGGTGCTTGAACTGCAGGAAATGATCTCTACATGAAGGAGGCTGAAAACCCATCATTTTTAGAGCTTTCTGAAAGGGCAATTTTGCGTCGGGAAGTTGCCATTGGTTACGTAAAGGGAAACAAGCAGGTTATTGATTATATCTCGCATAACTGCCATTTAATTCCACTATTAGAATGATTGAGATCTCACCATAAACTCTTTCATACCATGGTAGATTATAAATCCAAGCAACAAGTCAGAGCCACTATTTCTTGAAATGTCAGATTCGCTCATTGTTATATCTGAGCTTGAAGGTGAACAGCCAATCATTATCTAAAGCATTCTTTATTCATTTAAAATAAAGGGCATGTGCTGGCAATTGTACAAGCAGATGGTAGACAGGAAGTGGAGAATCTCTGCTACGTTCCTATCGAGCTAAATCATATTTTTTTCAAATATAATCTGTACAGTACACTATTTTCAATTTTGTATTGTTATGACTTTGGTCTGATGAGCTGGTTTAAACTTTCCAGGATCTGTAATTGACAGTTTCAAGTTAACAATATAATCTTCAAGTGACATTGCAAACTCTTGTAAATTACAAAGTTTTGTCACATCAAGAACTTGGAAATTAGCTACTTGTCACAGAATTATTTATGATGCATGGTGAAGTTTGTGCCCTTTTATCAAATTGATTGCTTTTTGATGCTCTGGTGATAGATTGTATTTTAATGTACTTCTAATTCTGTTACATTGTAAATTTGCACTAGCCTATCATGCACCTAAAGAAATAATGTATGCATGCAAGAGTGGAACATGATCCCTTGTGTCAATAGATTTGTGCTATGTAGTTCTATGATGAATATATTTTGGAGACTAATGTATCGCACATTTACTGAACTTTTGAGTTTTAGCAGTACAATAGCAGAAATGTTAAACATCATACTAAGATTGTAACTCCCAAAAAGAGTAGTAAAAATTATGCATAATCCAGCACTTCTCCTTTCATAATCCATCCTAATTCCAACTTAGCAAAACATAGCAAATGTCGATATATGGCATAACCATTAATACAGTCTCAATTAAGGAAAGTTGTGAAGACCACCAAAACAGAGCAAATGTCAATATATTGGAAATACCATAAATATAGTCTCAATTATAGTCTCGCTTATAATCCCGACCCTCAATCATCGTCCTCTTCATTCTCTTCCTCTTCTTCATCTTCCTCTTGATCTTCTTCCTCTTCAACATTTTCCTCTTCTTCATCTTTCTCTTCCTCTTCATTCTCTTTCGTTTTTGTCCTGAAGCCTGAATGTAAATTCAAATGAGGGTTCAAAAATTTCAATATAAGGTTGATTTATATCAACTAAACATATGTGGGGTGCTCACCTGTGCATGCACAAATGTGTTTACTAAGTTCCGTAATTCAGTTAATTCATTCCGCATTTCTCAAACTCTTCCTTTGATATACCATCTTCTTGGTTTGAAGTCAGTAGTGAATGTTGACAAGTTTGCCTTGTAGGGGTTGGCCCAAACCCCAAACCGCGCACACGTCCAGGCCGTTCTGGGCCCATAACTTTTGAATAAACATCATCTGATGCCCAAGTCATGGTTCCTCCAGACCCCATTTCTATAGAATTTGTGTCCTGTGTTAAAAGTTCCTCCATCTCAACCTGTAATAGATAATAAAAAATACACATTATTCTTCATTTATAAATCCTTTAAAATTAAAAAGTTATAAATTTGAAAATAAACATACCACTTTCTTCCTCGTGTCATCATTGTAGTGTGTGCCATCCTTTTTCTTATGGGTCTTGACAAACAACTGGGCTCGACTTGGTATTGCCCCTGTTGATTTTTTCTACGTCCAACATTTTAGATTAAACACATATATCGAAAACAAAGAACTAACAAATATTCAACAATAAATAGATATTAATTAAATAAATACCACATCATGGGCATATCTTGCTAAACTTTTTGATCCTCCGCTATGAACAACCACCTGCTTCTTACGACACTCCTTGTTTTTATTACATTTTGACTACAACATGTAAAATATTATGAGAATTATAATTAAAATAACTAGTTGGTTGATTTTATAAATATATAATAGAAATACGTGAATTGTTACCATATATTTTGGATCAAACCAAAGATTGGCCAACTCTACTAGTTGCTCTAAGTCCACCATATCGGGACTTGCCCTTGCCACAACTTGTGCTGCAGATGTGTCTTTTTCCTTAAGTAATTTTTTCTTCAATTCATGCTTGTAGTCTTTCCATTTCTTCCCAAGTCCTTTAGTATCCATTTTTTGAATACGTCCAATTTGTCATCAAGAATTTTAAACTTGCCCTACAGTCAAAATAAATTTACACAGGTGAGTAAGTAGCTTTCTAACAAAATTTTCAAAATATACCTATTTAATTAATAATATGTTTTAATATGAAAAATCATATATACCTTTATAAGACCCCATGCTTCCTCCTTTATGGTTTTAGGTACCGACCTCCAATCTTTGTAAATTATTGGAACCAACTTATTATTTCTTGCTATCAGACCACCAAACCTTACCACCTTTAAGTCTTGCTTTTTGATGGGCTGACCAAGATTGTTGAGCTCCATTTCAATTCGCTCCCCTTCTGGAAGATGCCAAATGTCATGAATAGAGTGCAATAGTCTCTTTACTCGATTTCCATTACTATCTGCAAAAATAGATTTAGTTACATTGTTAGTATTTTGTAAATCTGCAGTCATAGTGAAGTAAATAATAAGTAAGAAAAACAAAAACATACCAACGATGATGAGAAAGTGATCTCCAATGTCAGGAAGTATTACTGTCATAACTCTTATTATATAATTAAGTTATTTATATATAAATTATGTGATATGGAAGGAAGTATTACTGTCATAACTCTTATTATGCAATTTATTATGCTAAAGTCAAGCATGATAAAGAATGCATTATGAAATTTAATTTTGCGCACCTAATGTTTACACTATTAAATATTAATGTAATAAATTATCGAATGTTAGATTAATATATACTTTATGAGAGTTGCCCTTTTTTCCAACAAGTGTAAGGCACAATCCTTTCATGTGTCCAAAGTTGTTTAAAAAATTCATTTAGTTATTTGCTACGAAAGAAATAAGGTTAAGAGAGATAAACAAATTATTTTTTAAAGAAAAGGCTATTAAAACTCAATCAGATTCAAGTCTATCAAATTCAAGTCTATCTACTATTAAGTATTTTATATTTGATTTTATGTAATCAATTATTTATTAAAGACTTTACATAAGCCTGAGATTTTGATCAGCTATAGCTATAGTTTTGCGTCATAGTTGGGCCTTAGCAACCATCATAATAGTTTTCACCTCACTAATAATAAATGAAAAAATAATAAACTGCCATAGTACATAATTTAGTATTATAATAACCCATTATTGTTATAGTCGTTATTTCTATGGTACCCTTTTTAAATAAATATTTATTTTAAATTGCATATGTTAGTAAATTAGAACAAAATGACTATAATGTGGTCAAAACATAATAGTTTTATCCATTTAAAAAAATACATCCTTGCTATTGAGTGTTATTTTCATTATGATATGATATTATTTTAGGATTAGAAGTTTGAACTAGTAATTTCATGGCAAAGGTTGTCAACTATAAATTTGATGAAAGTTTATAATAACATGATATATCATTTAAATTTTAAACAAAGTTAGATGGGACTAAATGGGTTAATTTATTATTATTTAAAATAAATTATACAAATATAATAAATTTTGCAAAAGAATCTATCTAACTATTAATTTTATAAGAATTTTTTTTTTATATAACGATATATATATTGGATTCACCAACAATTTTGCTAATGAATTTAGGTACAAAATGGATGGTAAGGACCTAATCAATGTCGTACTTCATTTTAAGATATAACTATGTTATGATTTAAAAATATGATCTATAAAAAATATTTTTATTTTAAAAAATAAATTTATTTTATATTTCATGCAAAAATAATACGTTGAAAAGTTAGTAGCAGACTAAAATTATAAAGTAACTCTATTTAGCTTTAAAATGCACTTACGATTATTTTTTTTTGGATACTTTGGGAGTAGAAATTTATTAAGTGTGTTACAGGGTTTTTTTAAAAGAAACTTAAACCAAATACCTAAAAAAGAATGATTTATTATAAACTATTCTTAGCGCACACAATTCTATCTAAATTTTTTTACTTTTTGTTTTTTTAAAAAAATATTTAAGAGGTTAAAGTGGAAGTAAGGAGATTAAAGGAGACTTGCTCCATTTTAATTCTGAACTAAAGATTATTAAGTGGATAATAAATTTAAAGATAGTTATTGATTGGATAATAAAATTTTTGTATTTAAATTATAAATAAGTTGAATCATAAATATCTTTCTAAAATTCATAATCATATTGAGATTTGTTTGATAAAAAAGAAAAAAAACTAATATATCAAATTCTTCTAATTAACAACGTTGCACGTAATTTCACTATAAAGTTATTTCAATAATTTTAATTCAATCTTCTACCTAGCAACCTAAAGCGCTGAAAATTACATATTTTCATATAATTTTTTTAGATATTAATGTAAAGGGTTAATAAGTCATTTATCAATGCTTTTAACCAAAAATTGAGTGAAATAATATTATTATGAAAAAATAGAATATATATCAAATCATAAATATATAATAATCTTATTTTTAAGAATAATGAAAGTAGTTTAATGGCTTATGGAGGGGTAAGACTCGACTCAACTCAACTCAACTCATCCAAGCTTATGGTGGAGTAATGATGGAGATAATTTGATTTTTTGTGAATGGCGGCTAACTTTGAATAGGATTAATTGCAACAAAAGAATATATTAAAAGCATTATTTTTGATATATTTTTCCAGAACGAAGTCCCATTTTTCCTTTCACTTTTTCCTCTCCCATTTTGTTTCGTCGACTCCACTTGGCTGAGAGTGTTGGAAATCTAATGTATTTCAATATTCAAAAGCCTTTTGATTTGATAAGTCATTTTATCTGATACGTCGTTCTCAACCGGTAGGATAAGTCTTTTTATTTCAACCGGTAGGATAAGTCCTTTTATTTTTCTTTTTGACCAGTCTTTTGACTTATATGTCTCTACGTTCGTGATAAGTCTTGCTAAGTCTTTTATTTTGTTTGACCAACCATTGGACGCTGATCGACCTTTAGACTGAATCGTCATTCCCGTTGGATTGACTCGCTGCTTTCAACCGGTGCTTGCTATCTTATAAATATTCGAAGCAATGCCTTCCGGTGAAAAAAAATTCAATTCAAATCTTGCTCTTTCCATCATTATCCGGAGATCCATTCCCTCGTCCTTATCCAGTCCAGAGATTCATTCTTTTGCTTTGCTCCGTTCTTATCCAAAGAGAAGGAACTCATTCGGTTGTTCATCCTCTTCTGACATTGGTGTGCACGCTTGTTAGAAGACTCATTGCTGTTGTATCCTGGAGGGTAGTCGTGCTCTGATCTTCTGCACCGAGATATCTCCGAGAGGTGCGAATCTACTCTTAAGGACAGTGCCTTGCACGCCACAGCATATTCTCAACTTCTCAAATAGATAAGATCTTCCCGGGTACTATCTTTCCTCAAACTTATCCAACAATCTTAAGAGTAGATATGGACTCTATTATGGTTGCTGCTACTAAGTCCTTTCCCGATACATCCAAGATTGAGCAATTTACTGGTTCCCATTATAAACGTTGGCAAGAGAAATTATTTTAATATTAGATGTTTATAATATAGCATCTGTTTTGACTGATCCTAAACCTGAGAAAGAGGAGGACCTTCTAACCTGGGAAAAGGCTAACAGAATATGTAGGCATACTATTCTTAGTACTCTATCCAATGAACTATTTGATATTTATTATCCTATTAAATCAGCCTCTGAAATTTGGAAAGCCTTAGAAGAAAATATATTCTTGAAGATGCCGGTTCTCAGAAATTTGCTATAGGAAACCTTTTTAACTTTACCATGTCAGAAGATAAGGATGTGTCATCTCAGATCCATGCTTTCCATGTTCTAATAGATGACCTTAAAAATAAAAATATTATTCTTCCTGATGCTTTTATTGCTGGATCCCTAATTGAAAAATTACCTGAATCTTGAAAGATTATAAGAATAATTTAAAGCAAAAAAAAGTCTATGTCCCTTGAAGATGTATTATGCATATTAGGATTGAAGAGCAAAACAGAGCCCGAGAAAAGATAGAAAAGGCTAAGGAAATGACTAGTAAGGCTAATCTAATAGAGGATGGATCTAGTAAGGATAAACATAAGTCCTATAAGCCCAAACATAGAAACCATTACAAGAAATATGATAAGAAGCCTCATTTTCAAAGAAGTCAAAATTTTAAGAAGAAAAAAGATCTTGCTATGTTTGTGGGAAACCAGGACACCATGCTGCCCAATGCAGGTTTAGAAAAAAATAATGATGCTCCAGCCAAACCAAAGGCTAACTTGATGGTTGGAGAAGATGTGATTGCTGCGGTTGTTAGCGAGGCCAATATTGTTGCACATACAAAGGACTGGGTGATGGATTCTGGAGCCACTCGTCATATATGTGGCAATAGAAATGCATTTGCCTCCTATATCCCACTGCCAGAAGGAGAGGCAAGTCTTCATGGGCAACTCAAAGTCTTGTTCAGTGATTGGCAAAGGAAAAGTCAATCTAAAACTAACTTCTGAAAAGTCCTTTCACTTGGAGATGTGCTACAGGTGCCGGACATCCGTATGAACCTAATTTTTGTGGCCTTGCTTGGAAAAAATGTGTGAAAGTGTCATTTGAGTCTGACAAAGTTGTCATGACCAAATCTAAAATTTCATTGGGAAAGGATATTGTAACCAGGGTCTATTTGTATTAAATGTACTCGAAGTTATGAATGGAAATGCATCATCTTCTTTTGCTTACTTGCTTGACTCTATTAATCTTTGGCATGATAGATTAGGACATGTTAATTACTCTTACATTAAAAGAATGAAATAATTAGGTTTGCTAAATAACATGTCTACTTCATATGATCATGAAAAATGTCAAACATGTGTAGAATCTAAATTAACCAAAGAAGTTGCAAATCTATTCATACAAGAGAAACTGAATTGTTAGAATTAATTCATTCTGACTTAGGAGATTTAAAAGGTAATATGACTAGAAGTGGAAAGAAATACTATATTACTTTTATCGATGATTTTTTCTCGTTATGCAATGGTTTATCTATTAAAATCAAAAGATGAAGCCTTCAAATATTTTTAAAATATAAGGCAGAAGTTGAAAATCAATTAACAAGAAAAATAAAAAGACTTAGATCTAATAGAGGAGGAGAATATGATTCTACTCCTTTTAATGAGTATTGTGCACAACACGGTATAATTCATGAATTTACTCCTCCTTATTCACTAGAATCTAATGGAGTGGCTGAGAGAAAGAATAGAACACTTAAAGAAATGATGAATGCATTGCTCCTTAGTTCTGGTGCACCCATGAACTTGTGGGGGGAAGCCCTTCTTTCTGCTTGTTTTATTCAAAATAGAATTCCTTATAAGAAAACCAATAAAACACCCTATGAGTTATGGAATGGTCATTTGCCAAGTTTTAAATATTTAAAAGTATGGGGTTGTTTAGCAAAGGTCTTGCTTTCTGAACCTAAAAAGAGAAAGTTAGGATCTAAAACCTTTGATTGTATGTTTATAGGTTATGTTCAAAATAGTCCTGCAAATAAATATAGTGCTGCCTATAGGTTCTTAGTGATTAAAAGTGAAAATAATATCATGGAACCTAATACTATAGTCGAGACGAAAGATGCAGAATTTTTTGAACATATATTTCCTATGAAAACCTCCTTAGAAAGACCTTCTAGACCACAAGTGGTTGAACCTAATTTAAAGCCTAATGACATTCAAGAGCTAAGGAGATCCAAGAGAATCAGAAAGGAAACCAATCTAGGAGATGATTTTTATACTTTTCTTGTTGATAATGATCCTCAAACATATTCTGAAGCAATTTCATCTCCTGATGCTATATTTTGGAAAGAGGCTATAAATAATGAGATAGAATCCATCATGAGCAATCATACATGGGAATTAGTAAGTTTACCCCCTGGAGCTAAAACTATTGGGTGTAAATGGATCTTTAAGAAGAAACTAAAGCCTGATGGTTCTATTGAAAAATTTAAGGCAAGGCTAGTTGCAAAAGGTTATTCTCAAAAGAAAGATATTGACTACTTTGATACTTTTGCACCTGTGACAAGAATAACTTCTATTAGAGTTTTGATTGCACTTGCATCTATTCATAAATTGATAATTCATCAAATGGATGTTAAAACTGCATTTCTTAATGGAGACCTAGAAGAAAAAATATATATGGATCAACCTGAGGGTTGTGTTCTTCCTGGTAATGAGCATAAAGTTTGTAAATTAATTAAATCTTTGTATGGCTTAAAACAAGCACCAAAACAATGGCATGATAAGTTTGATAAAGTGCTAGTTTTAAATGGATATCAAATTAATAGTGCTGATAAATGTATTTATTCTAAAGTTGTTAACCATGAATATGTTATAATTTGTTTGTATGTGGACGATATGCTCATATTTGGCACTAATTTTGATATTGTTACTAGCACCAAAATGTTCTTAACTTTGAATTTTGATATGAAAGATATGGGAGAAGCAGATATGATTTTAGGAATTAGACTTGTAAAGAAGTCAAATAGTATCATACTTTCACAAGAACATTATGTTGAGAAAATTTTGAAAAAGTTTTCACATTTTGATTGTAAGCCTGTGAGCACTCCTTATAATGCTAATTCACAGCTTAAGAAAAATAAAGGCAATGGTGTCTTACAATCTAAATATGCTCAAATTATTGGTAGTCTTATGTATTTGATGAACTGCACTCGACCTGACATTGCTTATGCTGTAGGAAGACTAAGCAGATATACCCAATGTCCTAACAAGGATCATTGGATTGCATTACAAAGAGTGCTTAGATATTTGAAAGGAACCATGAACTATGGTTTAATGTATTGTCGGACTCCTACAGTATTAGAAGGGTATTGTGATGCTAACTGGATTTCAGACTCTGATGAGATGAAATCCACTAGCGGTTATGTGTTTACCCTTGGAGGAGGAGCAGTGTCATGGAAATCATCTAAGCAAACATGTATAGCTCGGTCTACAATGGAATCCGAGTTTATTGCCTTGGAGAAGGCTGGGACTGAGGCCGAATGGCTCAGGAATCTTTTGGTAGATCTTCCCATTTGGATGAGACCAGCTCCATCTGTGTCTATACATTGTGATTGTCAGGCTGCCATAGCTAAAGCTAAAAACAAAATTTATAATGGGAAGAGTAGACATATATGTCTAAGACATAATATTGTGAGGCAGCTTATTAATGATGGAGTAATATCCTTGGATTATGTAAGGTCAGAGTTGAATTTGGCCGATCCTCTGACTAAGCCTCTAAGCAAAAAGCTTGTGAGCAATACATCGAGGGAAATGGGATTATACCCAGATCAAAAGTTGAAGTGATGGTAACCCAACCTTCATGAACGGAGATCCCGGAAGAAGGTTCATATGGGAAAACAATTCACTGGACAACTTGGAGTATACTATCATAATTATTTATATTGTGAAATCCCTTTCTATGGTGTAAGATAGTATTCTGCAGTGTTTAGGTTGAACTAATATGTGAAGTTCTTAATGGATGTCATAGCCTAATTTGGGTGGTATACAAAACTGCAGTGTATACTTGATGACAATCCACCTATATGAGTATGGAGGTGGTGGCCGCTTCCTATGAGACTTGGGTAGGATCTCTAGAGTACTCATGAATATCCAGGTAGACACATGGCCGAAACGTGTCAACCCGCTTGAACAACCGAAATCTGAGAGATGGAATGTGAGTTATAAGTCAATGATCCAATAAAGAAGGATTGGTTCATAGAAACTTAGTTTCACCAACCTTTTATGGATTACACTTATTTCTCTATGCCTGGTTCATAGTCACATAGACACCATGGCTTATGCATTACATTCTTAAAGTTCCTTCTAAAGTTTGTCATCTTTTGAATATTGAAATAGTGGGGGATTGTTGGAAATCTAATGTATTTCAATATTCAAAAGCCTTTTGATTTGATAAGTCATTTTATCTGATACGTCGTTCTCAACCGTAGGATAAGTCTTTTTATTTCAACCGGTAGGATAAGTCCTTTTATTTTTCTTTTTGACCAGTCTTTTGACTTATATGTCTCTACGTTCGTGATAAGTCTTGATAAGTCTTTTATTTTGTTTGACCAACCGTTGGACGCTGATCGACCTTTAGACTGAATCGTCATTCCCGTTGGATTGACTCGCTGCTTTCAACCGGTGCTTGCTATCTTATAAATATTCGAAGCAATGCCTTCCGGTGAAAAAAAATTCAATTCAAATCTTGCTCTTTCCATCATTATCCGGAGATCCATTCCCTCGTCCTTATCCAATCCAGAGATTTATTCTTTTGCTTTGCTCCGTTCTTATCCAAAGAGAAGGAACTCATTCGGTTGTTCATCCTCTTCTGACATTGGTGTGTGCACGCTTGTTAGAAGACTCGTTGCTGTTGTATCCTGGAGGGTAGTCGTGCTCTGATCTTCTGCACCGAGATATTATCTCCGAGAGGCGCAAATCTACTCTTAAGGACAGTGCCTTGCACGCCACACATCTTCTTAACTTCTCAAATAGATAAGATCTTCCCGGGTACTATCTTTCCTCAAACTTATCCAACAGAGAGGGGCGTAAGAAGGACGCCGAGATGGGGAAGAAGAGCGAGAAGGAGGAGAACTCCCGGCCGGCGGACCCTGAGACGGAAGAGAAGAAGAGGCTGAGATCCCTAGCGTTCTCGAAGAAGCTCCTCCGCCACACTCCATCGAAGCCCTCCGGCCCTCTGGAGCCGTCCAAGGCCGTCTTCAAGCTCCAGGGCCGCGACATCGTTAAGCGGGGCCAGTGGAAGAGCCGCTACCTTTTCTCCTTCCCCGGCCTCCTCGCCCCCTTTTCTGGCGGCCGTGTCGGCGAGCTTGCCGATCTGGGCACCAAGAACCCCGTCCTCTACCTCGAGTTCCCCCAGGTCGGTCGATCGGTGTAATTTCTCTTTATTCCATTCTTGATGTCTAGGGTTTTGTTTTAAGTTCTAATTTCTTTTTTCTTGGATCTGGATGGGTTTTCTAGGGTCGGATGAAGCTGTTCGGCACGCACGTTTACCCGAAGAACAAGTATTTGA
Organism: Calamus simplicifolius; assembly: GCA_900491605.1. NCBI lineage: Eukaryota > Viridiplantae > Streptophyta > Magnoliopsida > Arecales > Arecaceae > Calamus > Calamus simplicifolius. Next base: position 111,286 of record UESW01002811.1, on the reverse strand, counting down.
CTCTTAAGCTCTCGAAATCGTCCAAGGGTGTGGCCTGCGAGGATACATTCGATAGTTTGGTCAGTGTTTGATGCACTTCCTTTTCCTTTTCCAGGGTTTTCTTGATTTTCGCATTTTTTTCTTGGGGCATTATAGATGGAAATTAAATGCATAATTTAAATCTGAAGTTGATTATAAATGGAAGAACGAAATAATGGAGTAGAATTGCGAGTTCTTAACTCAAAAGGGTTTTTCTAGGCTTACCCAACGAAGCTAGAACTAACAGGAGTTTGCCACCTGGTGCAGTGGTAAGGTTACTCTGTTGTGACCTGGTGATGGGCTCAAAACATGGAAATAGCCTTTGTGGGGGTAAGGTTGTGTGTTTGTCTGATCTCCTTGGACCCTGCAGTGGCAAGAGTGTGACCACCTATTTATTTAGGAGAAAATTTAGTAATATTTTGATCTTTGGTAGACTTTCCATTCACAATGCTTTGTATACTCTCGCCTGGACCGAAACCACGGTCAACAGGGGACTAGCGCACTTCAAAACAACGTGCAACACAAAACCCTCGGGCATTTTCAAGGAGGGCAACTCTGAAGCATATTTACGCACTACACGCTTCAACAAAAGTATCTGTTATTACCTTCGGACAGCCCTTAAAATGCTTGACCAGCTAAAGCTTATTTGCTGTGTAGCATCTCCCAAGTCCGGTGCCCTTGGACCACTGCTACAGAAAAAACATCTTCAGGGCCTTAGGCCTCGAGACAAGGGCATAACAGTTTGCGTTTCATGGAACATCACCAAATCAAAAGATTGAGCCTTATTTAAAGTATAAAGATAAAAGTTGGCATAATAGAACTTCAAAATAACTCAAAGCCAAATTTCCTTCTAAGGAATGTCCAAAATGATGCATTCCAATAAAAACATTCGCACCTAACAATGGCTGGTGGATCCAAAATTTAGAAAGGCAATGTCCAGAAAACCACTACATCAGTCATTCCAAAGATACAGCTACTGCAGTTTAATTAACAGCAAAAGACCAGTATACTGCTATGCAGTCTATCATAAATGCCCTTCCCATGAATGATAGATCAAAAACAGGTTCCTACAGCTAGGCATCAGTATCAGAAGATGAAGTTGGCAACGACTGAGATGACTTTGAATCCTGCGATGCTGATGCAGTTGGATCTCCAATTTCCTGCGGTGGGTCTGTTTCCATCATAGGTTTCTCTTCATCTTCATATTCTACCATAGGTTCTTCGGATACAGCCTTTGACCTGATACAGCACACAACACACTGAATTATAGGCCGAGACTTCACAACCCAATATCTTACAAGTGCAGGTGCTCATAAAGAGCCGCAACTGTTCAGGATTTTTCAAAACCAAAATTTTCAATTGATCAAAGAATTGTACCATAATGTTGGATAGCTAGGCCATGTTCAATATCCAAAATATCCACAAGTTAGTGATGATTGGACATCCAAGCAAGGTACAGGAATTGTTCATAGGAAGTCTAATTATAACTCAGATATGAAGGGTACCAGGAATTCTACATAAATCAAAGCTGCATTTAATCAAACCAATGCCAAGGATGTCCCCGAGTATATAATCATGCAAGAGAAGACAAGGAGCACGAAAATTTTTAAGAGCCATTTACTCTATACCAAACACCAGAAAATATTCACAGGGGCTAAACAAAAGCATTAAAAACATAAGGTGATTTTAAATTCACCTTGGTTGAAAGGAAAAATGCAGTAATATGAAAAACTCACCTTGGTTTAGAATCATAGGCTTCTAATTCGTTTATAGCATGGCGGAGTGCATGGAGAGCCATTTTCTTAACCTGGATTGTGTTCGATAAAGAAACAATCACAGAAATTTGAACAGAGTCTTGAGGTGCAATAACATAAGCACAAACAAAATTTAACAGAAGCACAAAAAGCACAACGTAAGGGTTCGAATTAGTAAACCTCTAGCTTATCTTCCTTAGCCCTGTGCTCTTCGGAAGTATACGAAATTCTTCCGTCAATCGAATGCACTCACGGACATTCTCAGGAGACACAAAGTCTAGCGCAACCTTTATGCATGACTGTTCATGAGACAACAATGTCAAATGCCAGTGAAACAAGCATAAACCCTTGATGTTATTCTGAATAAGTAGTTAAAAAATAACAAAATGTGAATACAAGAGAAGCACACCTTCAGATTTCTAACTTGATGGGGACACCCAGCAGGGATAAAGACAGCTTCACCAAGCTTTTGCTCAAAAGTCCAGGGCTCAATTCCTAAATGAACACGGCAAGTCAACGATTATCAGGTCTAGATGCCTTCAATCACAGCAATATGAACACAAAACAGAGAACCAAAAAAGCTATCATTGCCTATGCAACTAATGTAAGATTAACTGACCATATTCATCCTTAAGCTTCCTTTTATGCTCCAAGGTTAAATAAAAGGACTGGTCATGAATAGGATGAAGCACCTATAACAAACAATTGCAGTCATTGACAATGCAAACAAGGAAAATGAACTGCTATACAACATGATCATGTCCATGCTGGCTTGTTGTTACCTGTTCAATTGGAGAACAGTGGACATGCCTGAACTCTCTAGCATGTTTTTTGAGATATTCCTGCAATTTTGTAACATCTTCTCTTCGAAAATATCCCACAGAGCACCACCTTCTGGCTGCTTTGGCTTTTTAGGCTCCATACTGTCACCAGATACAGCAGGTTGTTGCTCTCTGTCCTTATCCAAGTCTCCAGCTTCCCTCACCTCTGCACTGTTTTTAGAATTTGAAACTTTTTCGGATCCACAATCATCAGGTTCTTCAGTAGTTTCAGTTCTGACAGCAATAGAATCATGTTCTCTTTTCACTCGTCGACCAGAAAATGCTGCCTTCTTCCCCTTCTTTTTCTTCCTACTACTACTTTTTGCTCTCTCATCTGGCCCATCAAAAACTTTATTACCACTACCCTCAGCTTGCATCTCCGCATCATCACCAGATTTGCCTTCTGGTAAGAGATTAGGAGATAGCATCACAGTTTCTCTCTCACTCTGATTTTCGCCTGAAGTTTGACCAGGCACTACTTTGCTTGCCTTCTTTCCAAAACCAGCAGACGGACCCCTCTTCTTCTGACCTTGTTTTGTCATAACCATTTCATCATCATCCTTAACATCCGCATTACACATTTCATTATTTTCAGTTTTAATGGAAAACTGACTAGCATTATCTTCTTGATTCTCTCCCTCAAAGAAAGACACCCCATTGCTTTCAGTTTTAAGCAGCACAGTTTGGCAAGCATCATTACCTGCTTCAGCTTCAACACCAGTTTCCTCATCAAATCCTTCCCGAACTCTGTTTCCAACATTTCCCACAGCCTGACCAGTTTCCTTCAAGGAGAATTCAGATATTGGAAATTGTCCATCAGCAATGGCAGATGACTGAATATCAACCAAATTTGATGTGGTTTTAATCACTGATGGGTCTTTAGCATGAGCTTCAACTGTCTCTTTTACATCATCACAGATTTCACATGACTGAATATCCATCCCTTGACTTCTAAGAGCTTCTTCACCAGTAGGTTCCAGAACAGACTTGTTAATCAAAGGCTTCAAACAAATTCCATCAGCGGTTTGACTATCATCTTCAGCATCAGTCCAAGTAAGCTGTAGTTTATTTGTAAAACAGCCATTTTCTTCCTCTTGTTCACCGTGTGATACACCTCTTTCTGCTTTGACATCAGAATAGCCTGCAACAGCATTTTTCTGAGCATCGAGTGCATCCCCGACCTTAATATCTGAATTTTTCACATGAGGTTCAGTTATAGAGAGAGAACTTGTTTTTTGCTCACACACAAGATCATCAAATATCATATTGTTGACTTGATCAGGATGACGTAAGTCATTTTCTAAATTAGAGGTTTGCATGGAGCAGTTTTCCCCAGCAGTTAAGGTGACATCTGAATCATTAGCAGGTGGCTCCATTACAAATTTCCCTGGAGATGGTAATGACTTTTCTTCTGGATCTGTTTGTGTGGTGTAGATATGTTCTCTTAGATCTTGAGCCCTGTGTTTCTGTTTCAACTTCTCTATCCCAGAAAGCTGATGATCAGAAAGGGTTACCTCTGCTGTATGTGTCAAGACATTTACCTGGGTAAACAATGAAGCATCAGGCATCAAAGAAATTTCCTGATTAAAATGGAGTAACGTGCAATCCAAAATTTTAATCTATTGTACTAATAATATTAAGGAACTGTAAACAGAAAATCCAGCCATTAAATTCAATACTTATAGGCCATTGTTCCATAGAAGATGCTTGAGATCAAAAGTTGATAGCCAAAAACAACAAATACTCAAAAATGAGTCAAAACTAAAAAAAGATGTTTCCAGTTTAGTTTTTAAACTCTTTCCTAATAAAATACAAATAAAGTAAAATGTTTAATACTGCACGAGGATAACCTGTACAGGAGGTATCAAATCATTAGAGCGATGGTACTAACGTATCCTCAAAGGACTTGAAATCAGATATCAAAATTACTGTGCAAAACATGTCACTGAGGTAGGCTATGTATGTATAGATTCACGTCATAAAAATACCAAATGTTCAGCCATCAACATGAGGTTACTTACATCAGCTTACCAAAACCAAAGAAGAGCCAATCATACATGACATTGATTGTTGCAACAAAATACATACCGCATCAGACATATCGCAGTGAAGCTTTGTCACGGAATCACCCCTGCCTAACTCTTGACCAAGACCATATGCAATATACGTTTTGGGCCCCAAGTCTGGCTTTAGAACATCCTTAGGCAGCTTCACTGCAAGATTCAAAGGGCCATACCTAGGATCTGTGTATTCTGGGAATGGCAAAGCAGTTATAAACTCAGCACCATGGCGAGGTAAGCGCTCCTCAAAGGAACTGGCTGGGGGCCAATCCTTAAGTTTTAACATCTCAGGCCATTGAGTGCTGTGAGTTCGCCCCTCAGTGTATCCTCTGAAAAACTGGTGAATGTTTATCTCAACCTACAACATATCAGGTAAGCATCAGTAAGTATCGAGTCAGACAGCATAAAACACCATCATGCAGTGGGCTGGCTTGGCAACACATTAAAATACACATCTGACTGACCAAAAATTACACAGGATGATTAATAAAAACACACATGCTTGTATGTGTGTGCACTGTTCTGCAACATTTGTAAAGAAGAACGACAAGCCCAAAGATGTGCATGTTCAATGAAACTATGAGATATGAAAACTTACCTCACACCAATCCAAACAATCAATTGCCTTTACCGCAAACTGCTCAGATGTAGCCTTAGACTTTGTCTTCTCCCGTAACGCACGCCACATAACCATTGGCTCCCAGCTCAGGCCAGACGTAAGCTCAAGTACATCACAAACAATCACGGGCTCTCCCTTTGACCAATGGTTTTGGAAGTGCTTCAGTTCTCCCTGTTGAACGTCTCTAGCAGTTGGACAGTATAAATAGTTATCATTAGAATTCTCCCTGTTGGCTGCCTTCCGCAACATTTCACTCCCAGCTTTAATATCGCCAGGTGCAGTGAAACAAGAACACCAACTGATCATGTCCCCAAAATTTGCAAACTTGTTGCTCCCAGCAATTGCAGCAGCTTTCTCCTCTAACTCACCAAGCAACTTTTCAGGAAACAGGCATCAGATCCAAAAGGGAGCTACCACAGCCCCCAATCTCCTTTGGTGGGCAAGGAATGCTGCCATCACTATTTGCTTTCCATTCTTGCATATGAGTCATGCGATCTATAGAAATAGCCACCTTACTGTCTAAAGAAGTATAATGATTTCTTTCCCTTTTCTCTTGACCTTTCTTCATACGACGAGGAGATCGCCCATGCACATACTCTTTACCCCTATCTTGATATGGTAAAATTACTGTTCCATCACCACCAGGTATGCAACCTTCACGAAGCTCCCGGCAGCAACAAGGCATAAGTCGTATGAACAGCGACCGCAGCTTCTGTGGAAATCAACAATAGAGGTTCTGCAATTGTTGCTGTTCAACAACAATTTCAGAGATCAGGTTTTTGATTAGCCTTAACCCAATAAATTGCAGAGTTCATTATTTAAGAATGGCAAAGTTTCCATCTCAGCCTAGATATCAGCATTCACCAATACGATGCAACTGATATTTCATATGAAAATCCCTAAGCTATCTTTAGAAATATTAAACTAACATAAATGCTATTGAGGAATATTTTTGTGTACATGGAAAGTTCTTCGGGCACATGTACTGCTGGCTTGGGAACTTAAAATTTAATCAACCCGTGTACGGTGCAAATTCTTGAGAACCACACTAATCCACTCAAGCCACGTGGCAGGAAGAACCTTTTGAGTTGACTGAACTTAAAATTTAAACAACCCCTGTGCATAGTGCAAATTCTTGAGAACCACACTAATCCCCCCTCAAGCCACGTGGCAGGAAGAACCTTTCGAGTCCACACAAGTTGGAACCCGTATCATTACTCATTTTCATTTATTACACATTAAAATGTATGCAATAAGAATAGTAGGTAACCTCAGATTTACTTACCAATATTTCAATACCTAAACTACACAGTATCAGCCAAGATATTGAAATATCTCATACCTCTTTTTTTATTTTTTCCAAGCTTTCCAATTTAACCAGTATAAACAACAATCTCAGTTCAGATCAGCATTGGCCAACATGAAGATCTATGGTTTTAAAAAACCTTATGAGGAAAAGAGTTTTACCAGTATACACGTTCATCCTTTTGAAGGTTAACTCTTTTTAGCTTTATGTCAGTCGATGCTAAACCTGGTCAGGAGAAAAAATGGAGGAAGGGAGAAAGATCAGATGGAAAAGAACAGATGGAAAGGTATACAGCTTGAGGTCCAATTTATGTCAGTAATACCTTGAATCTTGGCCTCAGTTTCTTTTCTGCCATCTGTTCTTGTTGTAGTTCTTTCAACCATGGCAGCAATGAGCGTACAATATGACAGTTGTATTGGACTCGATCAGCATCGCTAATCTCTTTTTCCTCAGGCTAAAGTCAACACAAAGGGTCTGTTAGATATGATTATATAAGTAGAGAACCGAATGTAACAATGCCAGAATTCCAAATAGCAAAAGCAGACCTTGGAAACTCCTTTCATGCGCAAGCATGNCAAGCCACGTGGCAGGAAGAACCTTTTGAGTTGACTGAACTTAAAATTTAAACAGCCCCTGTGCATAGTGCAAATTCTTGAGAACCACACTAATCCCCCCCTCAAGCACGTGGCAGGAAGAACCTTTCGAGTCCACACAAGTTGGAACCCGTATCATTACTCATTTTCATTTATTACACATTAAAATGTATGCAATAAGAATAGTAGGTAACCTCAGATTTACTTACCAATATTTCAATAACTAAACTACACAGTATCAGCCAAGATATTGAAATATCTCATACCTCTTTTTTATTTTTTCCAAGCTTTCCAATTTAACCAGTATAAACAACAATCTCAGTTCAGATCAGCATTGGCCAACGAGATGACCAAGATCTATGGTTTTAAAAAACCTTATGAGGAAAAGAGTTTTACCAGTATACACGTTCATCCTTTTGACAGTTAACTCTTTTTAGCTTTATGTCAGTCGATGCTAAACCTGGTCAGGAGAAAAAATGGAGGAAGGGAGAAAGATCAGATGGAAAAGAACAGATGGAAAGGCATACAGCTTGAGGTCCAATTTATGTCAGTAATACCTTGAATCTTGGCCTCAGTTTCTTTTTCTGCCATCTGTTCTTGTTGTAGTTCTTTCAACCATGGCAGCAATGAGCGTACAATATGACAATTGTATTGGACTCGATCAGCATCGCTAATCTCTTTTTCCTCAGGCTAAAGTCAACACAAAGGGTCTGTCAGATATGATTATATAAGTAGAGAACCGAATGTAACAATGCCAGAATTCCAAATAGCAAAAGCAGACCTTGGAAACTCCTCTCATGCGCAAGCATGCCTTGCAATTGCAATTGTTGCAGCAAACTGGGCATGCTTTTGCAAATTCAGCCTCTGATAAATGAGGATACCTAATAACAACCACAAAGGAAAATGCATAAAAACAATACCATGTCTATATTTCCAAGCTTGCAAGATTCACTATTATGCTAGAAAACATAGGATATCTTACTACTGCAACCACTGAACTCAAACAAATATTAATCAGCCAACTCCATACAATCTTCTAAACAATCTAAACCAAACAGTACAAGTTAGAAACATAGAAAATGTTCTCCTAATGATGCAGATGATAACAGCATAAAATATAGGCATTTCTACCGTGCAACCCTATCAAAAAAAGTGATTAGAGTTCATAGAAATAGATGAAACGTTCTTTTCTTTGAGAAAAGAAGAAAAAAAGAAAGAAATAGATGAACCATAGAATAATAAAAGAGCAGAAGGGGAATAACTAGTTTATTATCAAATTGGGATAAAGAACTTTTAGATGTTAAAACCTACAGAGCAGGAAGAATGAAACGAAGAAGAACAAAGGTGAAAAACATTGTCGCTCACCAGCGAGTCATGCACGGCACACAAAAGCGTTTCTTTTTGCACTTCGAACACCATACCACCCTTCCTTTATCATTCCTATGACACTGGTGGCACATTAGGGCATCTTCCCCAGTCAGTACCCTCTTAGAACCCTAAATCGCAAAGATACATATCGATAAATCAACTGCATTCAATCACTCCAAGGAAATAAAGTAGTGCGTCCAACCAAAGGGAAGCGAATTTATTACCTTGGGGTTATTTTTGGAACCTGAAACCTTGTTGGAGTTCCTCGTAACCCTAGCAACAGAAGATGGCCCAGCTTCCAAATCCCGCTTCGGGGCCTTTCTTCCCTTTCTACCCTCCTTCAAAGGCTTCCTCCCTCGCTTCTTCCCCACCTTCAAAACCTCTTCTTCATCCTCTTCTTCGTTGCCCTAACACAAGTCACACCACCGTACGTTAAAAAACCTAAAAAAAACAATTTTTGTACAAGAAAACAGCCCATAAATCTCAAAAACTGCATATATTCTCTCCTTGACTTCATCTGACAGAAAACAAAAAGAAAGGAAATAGAAAAGATCTCTTTTTTTGTTGCCTTAAAAGAGAACTAAGAGCAAAATCTCGAGATGTTGCAAGAAATCACGTCTCAAGTTCGCCAAGAGAAAGCAAGGGAAAGAGAAAAATGATCGAACTCTGCGCAAAAAAAAAACCAAAAAAAAAGATCACAAACTAATGGTTAGGAATCACTTCTCACCTTCGCGAGACTATTTTCCTCCACCTCATCCTCTTCGTCGCTTCCAGAGTCGTCCACCTGCATCGGCTTTATCGTAAATCGCAAAGATACATATCGATAAATCAACTGCATTCAATCACTCCAAGGAAATAAAGTAGTGCGTCCAACCAAAGGGAAGCGAATTTATTACCTTGGGGTTATTTTTGGAACCTAAACCTTGTTGGAGTTCCTCGTAACCCTAGCAACAGAAGATGGCCCAGCTTCCAAATCCCGCTTCGGGGCCTTTCTTCCCTTTCTACCCTCCTTCAAAGGCTTCCTCCCTCGCTTCTTCCCCACCTTCAAAACCTCTTCTTCATCCTCTTCTTCGTTGCCCTAACACAAGTCACACCACCGTACGTTAAAAAACCAAAAAAAGAAAATTTTTGTACAAGAAAACAGCCCATAAATCTCGAAAAACTGCATATATTCTCTCCTTGACTTCATCTGACAGAAAAACAAAAAGAAAGGAAAATAGAAAAGATCTCTTTTTTTGTTGCCTTAAAAGAGAACTAAGAGCAAAATCTCAAGATGTTGCAAGAAATCACGTCTCAAGTTCGCCAAGAGAAAGCAAGGGAAAGAGAAAAATGATCGAACTCTGCGCAAAAAAAAAACCAAAAAAAAGATCGCAAACTAACGGTTAGGAATCGCTTCTCACCTTCGCGAGACTATTTTCCTCCACCTCATCCTCTTCGTCGCTTCCAGAGTCGTCCACCTGCATCGACTTATCGTAAATCGCAAAGATACATATCGATAAATCAACTGTATTCAATCATCCCAAGGAAATAAAGTAGTGTGTCCAACCAAAGGGAAGCGAATTTATTACCTTGGGGTTATTTTTAGAACCTGAAACCTTGTTGGAGTTCCTCATAATCCTAGCAACAGAAGATGGCCCAGCTTCCAAATCCCGCTTCAGGGCCTTTCTTCCCTTTCTACCCTCCTTCAAACGCTTCCTCCTTCGCTTCTTCCCCACCTTTAAAACCTCTTCTTCGTCCTCTTCTTCATTGCCCTAACACAAGTCACACCACTGTACGTTAAAAAAACCGAAAAAGAACAATTTTTGTACAAGAAAACAGCCCATAAATCTGAAAAACTCATATATTCTCTCATTTATTCATCTGACAGAAAACAAAAAGAAAGGAAAACAGAAAAGATCTCTTTTTTTTTGCCTTAAAAGAAAGCTAAGAGCAAACGTCTGCCAAGAGAAAGCAACGAAAACGATCGAACTCTGCACCAAAAAAAACCAAAAAAAAAAAAGATCGCAAACTAACGGTTAGGAATCGCTTCTCACCTTCGCGAGACTATTTTCCTCCACTTTCTCCTCTTCGTCGCTTCCAGAGTCGTCCACCTGCATCGTCGGTCTCCTCTCCCTCATCTGGATATCCCTCCCGGCGGTCATTCCCCCAATAGCAGCCGCCAGCAGCCGGAACGTCTTATCATTTCTTCTCTTCCTCCGGTGGTTCCGCTCGCCCCCTCTCCTCCCATCCGGTGACGAAACCTTAACCCTACCTCTCTGGACCAGCTGTTGGTAATGAACCTCACAGAAGCTCTTGCCTTTCATCTTCCAGCTCCTGCACCGCCACAACTTGCGTCGCTCCGATTGCACCGCACCTCGTCCGGCGGCGGCAGCGTTCCCCCCGCTCCCTCCTCGCCATCCCTTCCCCAAAAATCCGGTTCTCTCGCTCGAAAACTCTGGTTTTTGAAACCCGTCCGTCCCGCCAAAGCGAGGCTTTTCTCGATGGTACAAAGAGAGAAGGGTTGAAGAGATGGCGACCGAATTATATAAGAGGAGAGACGGGAGCTATTAAATACTTACCTAATATAACCGTCTCGAGGGAGGCCTCCCTTGGCTTTTTCCCTCCAGCGAGTAGCCCCCGTGCGAAGCAAGGCCAAGGCATAGTTGCCAGATTCGGTCCTTTTTTTTATTTTAAGAATTTTTTTTGATATCTTATTTAATTTTTAAAATTTATTTACTTTTAATTTATGTACTTATTTAGTCTGATTTAATTTTTTCTAAAAAAAATTAAAAAAAAAAAATCTGAGTTTCCTTTATTTTCATTATTTTCTTTTTATGTCTCTACTTTTCCATCTCGTCCTATAAAATTTTCATATTTTTACCTTTTTTTTCCTTTTTTTATTCTCTCTCCTTTTTCTTTTCCATAAAACATGCAAGCATCCTAATCGAGAAAAAGTTGCCATGAACTCTCAGGGGGACGTAATATATGCAGATTACCGGTATTTTAAAAGAGCCCCACCGAAAAATCATGTTTGGTATGTATTTTGAATAGCAATCTATCTTGCATGGTAATCTGGACATTACCTCAAGGGGAGGTGGCTATCCACATTACCGGCTATGTTGTAATCTAATAAGTTTTTCTTTTGACAAAATTACCCCTACCTCTTTTGTAAAAAAAAAAAATCCCTTCCTTCAAAAATTAAATTAATTTTAAAAATCAATATTTATTTTTAATTTAATTTTAAAAATTATTTTTTAATTTTAATTTAATTTAAAAATAATTTATTTATTTTTTAAATTAATTAAATTAACTAAATTAATTTTGTTTTTAAATATTAAATTAATTAATTTAATTTAATTTAAATTTAATTTTAAAAAATAATTTTTTATTTTTAAAATTAATTTTTTAAAAATTAATTTTTAATTTTCCTTTTAAAATATTGAACTAAATTAATTCAATTAATTAAAATTAATTAATTTTTTTATTTTTTCATTAATTTAATTTTTTTAATTTTTCAATATATTGTAAAAATTAATTTTTAAATTTTTTAAATAAATTTTAAATTAAAATTTTAATTTTTGTAAATTAATTTTAAAAATTAATTTTTTAATTTTTGTAAATTAATTTTAAAATTTAATTTTTTTTTTAATGTTTTTAATTTAAAAGGACTAAGGTACTGAAATGATGTATGAAAATAAATTTAGTCCTATGTTGGTAGAAGAGCCATTTTATGGTTCGTGAGGGAATTGTGCTCGGACACATTGTTTCAGAGCAAGGTATTGAGGTTGATAAAGCCAAGGTTGAATTGATCTCAAATCTATCACCGTCAACCTCAGTTAAACAAGTACGATCTTTCCTTGATCATACTGGTTTTTACAGATGCTTCATCAAAGATTTCAGTAAAATTTCTGACCATTGTGTAATTTATTGACCAAAGATAGTTCTTTTAATTTTGATGAAGATTGTCTAACAGCCTATAACATCCTTCAAACTGCTTTGACCACTGCACCAATTATCAAGCCCCCAGATTGGACCATATCTTTTAAAATCATGTGTGATGCTTCTGATTATGCTGTAGGGGCAGTTCTAGGACAGAAACTCAATCAGGAATCCCATGTAATTTATTATGCTAGTAAAACTCTTTCGGATGCCAAAAATGAATTATACTGCCACTAAAAAAGAATTACTAGCAGTTGTGTTTGCCCTAGAAAAATATAGATCATATCTGTTAGGGTCTAAGGTTTTAGTTTATTCTGATCATGCAGCATTGAGGCATCTTTTATCGAAAAAGGATACAAAACCCAGACTGATTAGATGGATCCTTCTATTACAAGAATTTGATCTAGAAATCTTAGATAAGAAGGGTTCTGAAAATATGGTAGCAGATCATATCTCTAGGATCTCAGTGGAATACCATAAAGAAATAATCAGAGATAGGTTTCCTGATGAGCAGCTGTTCTCAATTTCCCATAGCAGTCTTCCCTGGTTTGCCCACATTGTGAATTATTTGGCAATAGAAAAAGTACCTTTTCACTGGAAAAAATAAGAAAAAGATAGATTTTTCACATAAATCAAATATTACTTCTAGGAAGACTCTGAATTATTTAAGTACTGTTCAGATCAGGTGATTAGGCGATGTGTCCCCGAGAGTGAATTTAAAAGTATACTTAACTTCTGTCATTCTCTTGCAAGTGGGGGATATTTTAGTGGAAAAAACTGCAGAAAAGGTAATGCAAAGTGGGTTTTATTGGCCAACTCTTTTTAAAGATGCACACGAATTTGGCTGTAATTATCTCCAATGTCAACAAATAGGAAATATTTCTCAAAAGATATGATGCCCCTAAACCCTGTCTTGGTTGTAGAAATTTTTTGTGTATGGGGTATTAATTTTATGGGTCCATTTTCTTCCTCTTTCGGATTCGAATACATTCTAGTGGTAGTTGATTATGTGTCAAAATGGATTGAAGCCATGGCAACTCGAACCAATGGCCATAAAGTTGTAATCAAGTTTATTCAGCATAACATCCTTAGTCGTTTTAGATGCACGAGGGCTATAATTAGTGATGGGGGTACACATTTCACAAATAGACACCTTACCATCCCCAAACTAGTGGCCAAGTTGAAATATCAAATAGAGAAATTAAACATATCCTTGAGAAAATGGTGAGAGCTGATAGGAAAGATTGGTCAAAATGTTTGGATGATGCATTATGGGCTTATCGTACTGCATTTAAAACTCACATAGGAATGTCTCCTTACCTGCTCGTATTTGGAAAGGCCTGCCATTTACCTGTAGAATTGGAACACCGTGCATTTTGGGCCATCAAGCAATTTAATTATGATATAAAAAGGCAGATGTTATTAGAAAACTTCAATTGAATGAGTTAGAAGAGCTACGAAATGATGCATACGAGAGCTCAAAAATTTATAAAGAATGAACTTTGCATATCATGACAAATTTATTAATAAAAAAACTTTTGAACCAAATCAAAAAGTGTGGCTTTACAATTCAAGATTACATCTTTTCCCTGAAAAACTTCGTTCACGATGGAATGGACCTTTTATAGTAACTCAAGTATCTCCTTATGGAGCTGTAGAGATTAAAGACCCCAAGCAGGGAAATACATTCAAAGTAAATGGCCAACATTTGAAACCATATATAGAAGTAATTAATGATGGAGAAGTTGTTGAATCGATTGATCTTGTGAACCCAACACTATCATAATGAGCAGCACAGTCTGGCTGAAGGCTTTAAACTTAGTGCTCTTGGGAGGCAATCCAGTTTATTAGTTATTTTTAACTTTTTATTCTTTTAGTATGATATGTTCTTTTAGTATGACCAGAGAAGAGCAACAGAAGTAGATTGAAAGAAGATGGCAACAATGAAACCTTCAACCTTCAAATACTCTATAAGGTATTATCTTTCCTTAAAAGTAATTTTTCTTTCATTAGAGACAATGGAAATTAAGTTACGGGGGAAGAATAAGTAAATCCTCAAGTAAAACTATAATTAGATGTGTGTACCAAATTCTGTTTCGATTTGAAGTTAATCAAGCAGTCTATGAATGATTAATGGTTAGATTATTTTTGAGATACTAAGGAATAGATTATTAAGAAAACCTAATAAAAGGTAGGGTTTAGCCCAGAAAAATTTTTAGAATAATTTTAGACCCTCCTGACCACTGATCTTAATAGTACAATCTACTTAATAAGGGTATGGGTGAAAATGTCATTCAAAAAAAAAAGAGAAAAAAATCTCTCTTAAAGTTAATAAATTAGGTTCTTAACATCTTTCACTAAGTAATCGGGCCCCGTCACCTAAGCAAGTGATGTTGTTCGTGTAAAAAGGTGAGAATGTAAAGGAACCTAAGTAAATTCAGTCCTACCTAAAGCCTTTTTGACTTGAGTCAGTATGTCCGAGGGGTGTTTACACCTAATGCCCTAAAACCAATTAGTTTGGGAGCCATTGGCCTAAAGCTCGTTACAAGGGTTAATTAGAAAGAAAGGGGTTAGGACATTGCACTGACTTTACACATAAATAAATAAATAAGGGGACTAAATTACAAAAAGACACTACACCCAACCCAAATTAAGTTAGAAGTCTTAAACAGAAAAGTGGAAAGTTGGTGAAGGAAGATTTCTATAATTTTTATGGACTACACTCTATCACTAAAGGGGTAAACTTAATAATCTGATGAAGTACCTCCCTTATGATCTAACCAGAAATTTTTTAGAACTCTAAGATAATTATCAATTCTTGGACTAGCTTGGTGCATATTTCTAAATTCCTTATTTACTCGAGGATGAGTAAGATTCAAGTTAGGCAGAGTGATAAACGCACAAATAACTATCACTAAACCTATTACGTAATAGGTTAATGTACCTTATCAACTTAAAGAGATCAATTTTAGAAGTCCAACGACGCAAGCGATACTCAAATCGAACTTAAAATGAGCTCGAAATTGAATTTATAAGGATTTATTTTTGTTTGCACGCATTTTAAAGCAAACTTGGCAGATGGTCTGCCGAGTTCATCGTCTTCTTCCTAGTTTGGATCCCTGTGACGCACAGAGGCTGCCAGGGATTGATTTCTTCACCAAAATATCGCCGCTGAGAAGATCCTCACAGCCAAAAAGATCCTCAACATCAGAAATTACCAAAAGCGTCCAGATTTAATGGAATTAAAGGAGGAAGCCCATATTCTTCTCTTCTCTGATTTCACAGTCTGACAGCAATTAAGGAATATATTTGAAGCAAAATTGGAAGGGGAATCATCTGCAATCTCGCCACGATCTCTCCGCATCTATTCGGGTGCCAAATTGGGAAGAAACCTTAGGGTGGAAGGAAAGCAGCCAGCGCTATCTCTGTGTCCTCACCGCATCTCAGCATCTATAAGAAGCTCTGTTCCCAGGGAGAGGAGGAGGAGTTCCGAGGAGCGTACATAGTTCAGAGGCGGCTGTTCCCAATTCCCAGGAGTTCCATGGGCGTGGAGGTTGCTGTTCGCAAAGGGAGTTCCAAGGAGGATTGAGAGAATAGAGGCTCTGTTCCTCTGATTCGTCCGTGGAGACTGTTTTGTTCATAGAGGCTCTGTTCGTGGGATCGTGGAGGCTCAATTCCCAGAAGATCCTTGGCTTGGAGGCGTATGCAGAGGAGGAATAGAGTCTTTGGTCCGGTTCAGCCTGTCTTCAGCCCGGTTCAGTCCGTCTTCGGTTCAGTTTAGAAATAGTCTGTTCTTTGTTAATATCATAAAATAAAACTTTTTAATTTTAATTTGCACTGTTGGATGCTATGAAATAAAATTTCTATTCTAGTTTAATTTTTATTGAATTCTATTTAAGTGGAAATTATTTTTGACTAGTCTATTCTTAAGAGGGACGTGTTGCGATCTATGGGTACATGCCGTGCTCTTATAAGATAGATCATATCTTAATTATTTTGCACTACTAGAATATCCATTTATTTAAATTTATAAATTTATTTCAAGATAACCGCTAAAGTTCCTGTGGATTCGATCCCTTATTCTTACTATTCTATTAATGAAATTAAGGTGTTTTAATCATTGCGCTACGACACGCATCAGATCACTGTAGTTGGCGGTCAAAAATAAAACCTACACACTACTATAGCTACTGGTGAATTGGGAACGTATCCTCGGGAATCAAGGGCAATTATTTGATGAAAGAGAAAAAAAAATTTATTTATAAAATATTATATTAAGAATAGCGGTTATTAAAAGATAATAACTAATTAATTAGCAAAATTCAAATAGCAGGAGAAGCAACCCATGAATCCGAATCCACCATGCAAACATGTTTTATATTCTTTTTTTAATGTTGCAATAGTAATAATTTTTATAAATTTAAAATTAGAATAATTTATCTCTTATCAGGCACGGACCGTATCAGGAGATCATGGCACGTCGCTTAGAGTATAAACTATCTAATAATTGCAAGGTTAAGGGTCTAATCTATCATACTACGATCTGTTTCTCTTAGGCACGTATCGTATCCTGAGATCACGGTACGTCGATAGAGGGACAGGCCATGTATGCCAGATCAAAACCTCAATCAGAAAAATAACTTAAAAGATATAATAAAGAAGAGCATAATTTTTATTGCATAGAAATTAAGAATAAAAAGAAAGATAAAACCTGATTACAGGCTTCATCATCATCCTAAGTTGAAGGAATCTAGCCACGCATTGCTGCTGCCAGCATCCCCTCCATAATTTTTCCTCTCCCAGGCCTAAATACAATGATCTAAATAAAAGAAAAATAAAAGAGCTTTGTAGAAACTCCTCCTCCTTCCTACTGAATGCTGTGGCTAATTGACCTATCTGAGTTTCTAGTTTTGCAATAGATTGTGTGTGGGAGTGAAGGATTTGAGTATTCATTTCTAGCCCTTTCAATACTTGTAACACTTTGTCTTCGAAAGTAGGATGATTATTTGGTGGAGGTTGTGGGATGTTTGGATATTGTGAATATGGCATGCTTCTAAAATTGGTTTCTTGATAATTAGGTCTGATCGCTGATGAATTGGTTACAGGTTGAGGTTTCCAAGAAAAATTTGGGTGATTTCGCCAGCCAGGATTGTAAGTATTTGCATATGGATCATTTCCTATTCTAGGAGCCAATCGGGTTTGGGCTTGATGGGTTTGCTCTTGAATAAGTTCAGGAAATTGATATGCAGCTGGACATTCACCTATAGAATGGGTTGGACTCGAACAAATTATGCAGACCTCATGTAATTGGGTAGATGGGGAAGAGATGTTTCCAACTTGTAGAATCCGGTCAAGTTTATGAGATAATTCATCTACCTTAGTATAGATATCTGTAGAATGACCTATTTCATATATTTCACCTCTTTTTGGTCCTTTGGGAGGGTTTCGCCGAGCAACTAACATGTGATGTAATGAATTCTCACTCAATGTCTCAAAGAGTTGCCAAGCTTCATGTTCATTTTTTAACATAAATGTCCCACCATATGAAGCATCAACTAATTGCCGATGCTTTTCTGATAAACCATCATAAAAGCACTGAACCAGTTGCCATTTATGTATAGCATGATGTGGACATTTTCTAATCAGTTCTTTTAATCTTTCCCATGTCTCGTGAAACATCTCTCCATCTGTCTGGAAAAAAACTCGTTATGGCTTTTTAAATTTGATTCGTTTTTTCTATAGAAAATATTTCTTAAGAAACTCTCTCTGAAGATGATCCCAAGTTGAAATTATAACAGTGTCTAGTGAATTTAACCAATACTTGGCTCTATCTTTTAGGGAAAAAGGGAATAACTTAAGCCTAAGTGCATCATCGGAGAAATTTTGAATCTTGACCATTAAGCAAATTTCCAAGAATTCATCTAAGTGTTTGTAGGGATCCTCATTTGTAAGTCCATAGAAAGATGGTAACATTTGGATTATACTTGACTTAATTTTGTATTGGATAGCCTCTACTGAAGGCACTTGAATGCAGGGAGAGTAGGTATACCTTGAAGAAGTGAAATACTCTTTTAACTGTCATGGTGGATCATTTTTGTTATTAGGATCCATAATTCTGAATTTGTTTACTCTAAAAGTTCTTTCTATCTCAGGATCTAAGGGTATAAGGTTGGGTTGCAATGATCGGCGACCAAGCATACACCCTAATAATGACTCTAAAGCAAACAGTAATTCAGTTTTTTTTTATAATAGAAGAGAAAGAAGAAGATTCTAAAGAAAATATCCTAAAAGATTCCTAGAACTAAGAGCAATGAATAATTTAATTAGGTTTTAATAATACTTAGCAATCAAGTTAACAAAGATTATACTCTCTACTCTAGGTTTGTCCTAGATCTAACAGCTCCTAACTTCCAAGACCGCCTTGGAGCCCTCCAAGTCAAAAATTAGCTGATTAATTAGCCAGTTAAGGATAAGGTCAGTGGGGTTCCCCCCGTTGCTTACTAGGTAAGCGAACGGAACCAATTAAGTAACCACATTCCTTTCCTTTTCTAAACACCAGTTAAGCAGTCAATCTCGACCTGGTCAACTCTTTTGGGTGCCTTGTCCTATTGAGCTCGAGTTCCTTAGGGGCTAATGTCTAGTTAATTTTAGAGTTAAAGGTTTGGGTTAATGCAAAATGAAGGATGGTTTGTGGGCCAAGGAAGGGTGATGAAATCCCCACCTTATCTTGATTAGGGATTTGTGCCCTTAAAGTTAATTATGACAATGCTATGCAACAAGCAGATGTCCAGCTCTTGAAATTATCAAACAAAATTAATCTAATTACCTTTTTTAAAGATTTTTGTGATTAGGTTTCTAATTTTCTAATAAATTATGAGATGTCAATGGAAGAATTTTGAGTTTTGCCGAAAATAAATTTACCTAAGTCAATCTAAGCATAGAAATAAATAATTATTTTGTTTATATATATATATATATATATATATATTATTTGTTTTGTTTCCTTAAATTAATTATGTTTTATGGAAGGTGTCTTAGGGTTTTATTTAATGTTCTTTTAAGGAAGTTAATTAAAAGGAAAAGTTGTTTAGGTTAAAAGTGGATTTGTGATAAGAAGGAAAGTAATTTTTTTATTTAAAAATAAAATAAGAAAATCTAACAATTAAGGTAACTATATATAAAAAAAGTAATAAGCTAAAG
>UESW01002811.1:66999-88359 GCA_900491605.1 Calamus simplicifolius | reverse complement strand
TTTAGATAAATAACAACTCAATTTGAGTCGCTAATGCGTCGCTATTAAATTTTTTTTATATTATTATGACGCCAGGTCATTGCGTCACAATATTTAATAATAATATTTTAAAATATTAGCGATGCAATTGCAGTCGCTAATGCATCGCTAAATAAATATTTTTTTAAAAAAATAAAAATTTAAAAATTAAAACGGTTAATACAATTTCGTTACATTTAAATATTGATCGAAACATTCTTCACTCATATTGATCCAAACAATATCATTCAATTTCCAAAAATAATTCATATATTAAAATTTTGAAGTTTTCATGTACAACATAAAAAAGAAAAGAAAAATACATCAAGAATCTGGGTGATCACATTGAGGCTATGGAGGCTGAAGACTCTGCGACAAGCGGCTAACCATATCCCGCAAATAATGCATCTCATCTCGCATGTCTGCAATCTCCTGATCCCGGCCTCGCATACGATCCTCGAAATCCTGCTCGACCTCCTGGCAAACCTCCTCTGTAATAGATCTGCGAAGGTCGTGTAAACGCTCGGGAGGAAGATCACCAGAAAGTCGCGAGCTGAAGGTCTGATGGGGAAAATATGTAGAAGCTCTAGTGCCCAGACCATAGACCCTGCGGTCTCGTGGCTGGGCACCAACAGCCTCCAAAAAACATACGCTGACTCTCCTCTGCTGAGAGTTCGACGGGTGTCTCCCATCAGTAGAGTCGACCTGCGATGCCTGGGAGCGAAGCTCCTCGACTCGTGTCTTTAAATTATGAAATCAACAATAAATGAGTTAATAAATTTTTCGAAATAAAATTTTAGAAATTAAACAGATACTACATAAATCTAATTTCTTACCGCAACCTTCCGTGATCGCGTATCGACCCAGGAACCGTCCCTCCTGGTGTGTGTCGCCCTGAATAGACGAAACTCACCAGGATCTCCGCCCTCCTGCTCAGACTATAACATTAAAAAAAATGATATTAATAAAAATATTTGTAAATAACTAAAATAGTAATTAAAATATTTATGTTTTCTTACCATATACGCCGTCTGTGCTCCTGAATCAAAATGGAGCCCGAAGTATGGCGAGAGAGACCCATGCCAGGACCGCCCTTCTCAGATCGACGGTTCATGCTGGCTGATGCGGACCTCCTGCGCCAGCCATCGGATTGCCAGGCCTACTGCCACTCGTGCCAAATACCCTCTGGCACGTGCGCAGGACACTGACCCGATGACCTCCAACGATGAGTATGTCGGAGTATCGGCGTCCCGTCAGAGCCTCCCATGCTGCCCTAATGACATCATGGCTGGCAGGATCCCACGTATACTTTTTCTACATTAAAATAAACAGTTAGTTTCTAAATTTATTAAGATTAAGAAATTTTATCAGTGATAAATTGTATTTAATAAGTTTACCTGAAACTCAGAAAAATAAAACTCCCTCGTGGCTGGAGATACGTGGCGCCAATCGTAGCCACTGGGATCTGCACGCCTCTGAAATACGGCGCTGATGTGGTTGGATACATGATGCTGCTCAATAAATCTGTTAAAAAATGTATGTTTATAAGTAATTGACTTAAAAACATAAACATATATTTTTAATTAGTATATACTTACAGCCCCTGAGCATCGAGTCGAAGTACGGTGCAGCCGATGGTGGAAGAACTCTCGGAGGTATGTGCCGATCGGCTGGATGGTAATACTGCTGGAGAGATCGAAGGTTGTGCAACTGCTGGAGATCCGAACTCTCCATCTCCGATGCTCATATGATCTGATGCAGCAGGGCTACATCCCTGCTCACTCCGTCTGTCATCGATAGATCTACCTCTGCCCGTCATACTGAAAATACTAAAGATTCATACAATTAAAGACTAAGGCTTACAAATTCTCAAACGGGTCTAAAGGTTATAGTGCTGTGATTAATAGTATGGAAGTCCAAAGACAATAGAACTTATGCTTGTTATTCTTAACTTCTTGTGAATTATACATGTAATCACTAACTTTTTAAGATTATTGTGTCGAATACAAATGTTTGTGAAGACTAAAATGTAAATCATTGAAACTAATAATTTGTTGTTGGAAATTAAATAATATTACAACAAGACTTTTTATTTAGCATTACATAATTTAATGCATCATTCAGTTTGCAGCAGAATATAAATATCAAGACATAACAATTGTAAATAAGTACAAATGCACAAATATTATTGCATAAACATTCTGCTTAAATTAATTATTGCATAAACATTATGCAAATTAAATAATAATACAACAAGACTTTCTATCTAGCATTACAAATATTATTGCATAATCAAGACATAACAATCAGTCTATACAAAGAGCTCCGTGGCCCCCTAACTATTTTTTTTTTTGGACTGCGGCCTGGCCACCGAGGCCGTGGCCGGAGAAGACAAAAGGGGGGCCCTGTTATCAATTTTTTTTATATTTTTGATAGGGTGTCAGGCCACCGGCGACCACGGCAGCGGTCGTGGCCGGAGAAGACAAAATTGGGGGGGTTTCCCCACCCCCCACCCCTGTTACAAATTTTTTTTTTTTTGTGACAGTGGCCTGGCCACTGTGGCCGTGGCCAGGCCACTGGGCCGTGGCCAGGCCACTGCCGGCCATGGCAGCGGCCGTGGCGGCCTTGTCCGGCCATGGCCGGAGAATACAAAATGGGGGGGGGGGGCATTTCCCCACCCCCCTGTTACAAATTTTTTTTTTTTTTGATAGTGGCCTGGCCATCATGGCCAGGCCACTGCCGGCCATGGCAGCGGCCGTGGCCGGAGAAGAAAAAAAGGGGGGCGGGGAGGGGGGGGAAGGGGCAGGGGGGTTTCCCCCGCCCCCCTGTTACGAAATGTTTTTTTTTTTTTTTTGACAGTGGTCTGGCCACCGTGGCCAGGCCACTGTCGGCCACGGTAGCGGCCGTGGCCGAGAAGAAAAAAAAGGGGGGGGGGGGGGCGTTTCCGCCCCTGTTACGAAATGTTTTTTTTTTTTTTTTTGACAGTGGCCTGGTCACCGTGGCCAGGCCACTGCCGGCCATGGCAGCGCCGTGGCCGGAGAAGAAAAAAAAAGGGGGGGGGGGGGGGCCGGGGGGGGGTTCCCCCCCCTGTTACCAAATGTTTTTTTTTTTGTGACAGTGGCCTAGCCACCGTGGCCAGGCCACTGCCGGCCAGGGCAGCGGCCGTGGTCGGAGAAGAAAAAAAGGGGTGGGGGGGCGGGGGGTTCCCCCCCTGTTACCAAATGTTTTTTTTATTATTTTACAGTGGCCTGGCCACCGTGGCCAGGCCACTGCCGGCCACGGCAGCGGCCGTGGCTGAGAAGAAGCCTGGCCACGGTCTTGGCCGTGGCCAGAGGGAAATATTAAAAAAAAAAATTTTAGAGAGTGTGGGGGCTTACCTTGGTCGAGAGAAGACGGCGGAGTCAGAGGAGAACGCCGGGGAGCCGGAGCACCAGAGGGGGGAGCCGGAGCAGTGAGGTGGGAGCCGAATTTTTTTAGAAGAAAGAGGGCGACGGCTAGGTCAAGACGGGAAAGAAGAAGAAGAGAAGGCCGGTTTATATATAAGTAATTAGCGATGCAATAAATTGCGTCGCTAAATGGTCGCAATATATTTTTTTAAATTTATTATGTATTAGCGACGCATTAATGCATCGCTAATCCATCGTTAATTTAGTTTTATTATAATTTTATGAAAAAATAGCGACTCAAATAATTGCGTCGCTAATGCGTCGCTAACTTGGCGCCAATGTCCGACGAGAAATTATTTTTATTTTCTAGGAATTGCGTCGCTAAGGCGTCACAATATTTTTTTGATATTTTTAATTGATTAAAATAATAACTTTTACAATAATTGCGATGCAAACATTGCATCGCAATAATTTTAAATATTTATAAATGATAATATTTATAATTAATGTTAATAATTGTGATGCAAAATTACGTCGCAATAAATTTTTTTAATTTTTTAATTAGATATATTTATTTAAAAAACATGCGACGCAAATTATGCGTTGCAATATTATATTCTTTATTTATTAATACTAAAAAAATTTATATTTACTAAAAATAATTACGATGCATACATTGCATCGCAATATTTATTTATTTTTTCCTAAAAAGCGTCGCTACGGCATCGCAAATTTTTTAAATATTTATTAATGATATTATTTATAATTTCGATAATAATTGCGACGCCTTATTGCATCGCAATAATTTTTTAATATTTTAATTAGATATATTATTTAAAAATATTACGATGCAAATTATGCATCACAATATTATATTTATTTTATTTATTAATACTAAAAAATTTATATTTACTAAAATAATTGCGACGCATACATGCGTCGCAATATTTGTTTATTTTTTTCCTAAAATGCGTCGCTACGGCGTTACAAATTTTTTTAAATATTATTAATGATAATATTTATAATTTATAATAATAATTGCGATGCCTTATTGCGTTGCAATAATTTTTAATAGATCCGACGGTTGCGATCGATCCTAGCCATGATAGATCCCGGTCGGCGATAATCCGACGGTTGCGATCGATCTAAGCCATGATCGATCCCGTTCGGCGATGATCCGACGGTTGCGATCGATCCAAGCCATAATCAATCCCGGTCGGCGACGATCCGACGGTTGCGATCGATCAAAGCCATGATCGATCCCGATCGCAACGATCCGACGGTTGCGATTGATTCAAGCCATGATCGATCCCGTTCGGCGATGATCCGATGGTTGCGATCGATCCAAGCCATGATCGATCCCGGTCGGCCACGACCAATCCCGGACCGTTGCGATCGGTCCAAGATCGCTGGCGATCCGACGGTTGCAATCGATCCAAGCCCTGTTCCCGATCGGCCACGACCGATCCCGGACCATTGCGATCGGTTCAAGATCGCTGGCGATCCGACGGTTGCGATCGATCCAAGCACTGATCCCGATCGTCCACGACCGATCTAGGACCGTGGCGATCGGACCGATCGGCATCGATCCGATGGTTTCCATCGCTCCAAGCCCTGATCCTGATCCGCCACGACTGATCTCGGACCACGGCGATCGATCCGATCGGCGACGATCCAACGATTGCGATCGATCCAAGCCCTGATCCCGATCGGCCACGACCGATCCCGGACCATTGCGATCGGTCCGAGATCGCTGATGAACCGACGGTTGCGATCAAACCAAGCCCTGATCACGATCAGCCACGAATGATCTCGGACCATGGCGATCGGTCCGATCGGCGATGATCCGACGGTTGCGATCGATCCAAGCCCTGATCCCAATCGTCCATGACCGATCTCGGACCGTGGTGATCGCACCGATCGGCGTCGATCCGACGGTTGCCATTGATCGAAGCCCTGATCGATCCCGATCGGCGATCAACGATCTTGGACCGTTGCGATTGATCCGATAGGCGACAATCCGATGATTGCGATCGATCCAAGCCGTGATCCCGATCGGCCACGACCGATCTCGGACCGTGGCGATCGGTCCGATCAATGATGATCCGACGGTTGCGATCGATCCAAGCCCTCATCCCGATTGGCCACGACCAATCCTGGACCGTTGCGATCGGTCCGAGATCGTTGACGAACCGACGGTTGCGATCGAACCAGGCCCTGATCCCGATCAGCCATGACTGATCTCGGACCGTGGCGATCGGTCCGATCAGTGATGATCCGATGGTTGCGATCGATCCAAGCCCTGATCCCGATCGTCCATGACCGATTTCGGATCGTGGCGATCGCACCGATCGGCGTCGATCCGACGGTTGCCATCGATCGAAGCCCTGATCGATCCCGATCGGTGATCAATGATCTCAGACCGTCATGATCGATCCGATAGGCGACAATCCGACGATTTCGATCGATCCAAGCCGTGATCCCGATCGGCCACGACCGATCTCGGACCGTGGCGATCGGTCCGATCGGCGACGATCCGACGGTTGCGATCGATCCAAGCCCTCATCCCGATCGGCCATGACCGATCCCAGACCGTTGCGATTGGTCCGAGATCGCTGACGATTCGATGGTTGCGATCGATCCAAGCCCTGATCCCGATCGGCCACGACCGATCTCGAACCATGGCGATCGGTCTGATCGGCGATGATCCGAGGGTTGCGATCGATCCAAGCCTTATTCCGATCGGTCATGATCGATTTTGGATCGATCGCTATTTAACATAATTAATTTTTTTAAATACATTGCAATGCAAAGGGTTGCGTCATAATTTTTTAATATGATAATTATATTATATAAAAATATTTTATTATAATAATTACGACGCAACAAGTGTGTCGCTAAATTAAAACATAATTTTCCTAATTAATTTTTTGTTTATTGCATCGCTAATGCATCACTATTTAACATAATTAATTTTTAAAAACATTGCAATGCACTGTGTTACGTCACAATTATTTTTTCTCATATTTATACTTTATAAAATTTAATTTTATTTAAAATAATTGCGATGCAGTTATTGCGTCGCTAAATTAAAAAATAATTTTTCTAATTTTCTGGTTTATTGCGTCGCTAATGTGTCGCTATTTAATATATTTATTTTTTTTTAAAACATTGCGACGCACTGAGTTGCATCGCAATATTTTTTCCTAATATTTATACTTTATAAAATTTAATTTCATTTAAATTATTTGCGATGCAATTGGTGCGTCGCTAAATTAAAAATAAATTTTTTAATTTTCTGGTTTATTGCGTCGCTAATGCGTCGCTATTTAATATATTTAATTTTTTTAAAAACATTGCGACGCAATAATTTGCATCGTAATATTTTTTCTAATTTATATTTTATAAAATTTAATTTCATTAAATTATTTGTGACGCAATTGGTGCATCGCTAAATTAAAAATAATTGTTCTAATTTTCTAGTTTATTGCGTCGCTAATGCATCGCTATTTAACATATTTAATTCTTTTAAAATTATTGCGACGCACTGTGTTGCGTTGCAATATTTTTTTTCCGATATTTATATTTTATAAAAAATTAATTTAAAAATATTGCGATGCATTATTTGCGTCGCTAAATAAAAAATTAATTTTTTTAATTTTCTAGTTAATTGAGTCGCTAATGCGTCACTAAGGCGTTGTAATATTTTATTGTCACAGAGGCGTCGCAAAGTGGTCACAATTTAGCGATGCATAATTGCGTCGCTAAATTTGCGTCGCTATTTCAGTATTTTTTGTAGTGAAGCAAGAATAATAATGAAACAATAAAAAAAATAAAAATAGGAATAAAATTAAGAAAAAAATTTATAATAATTTTTTTTAAAATTTTTTAAATTTTTTTGTGAAGTAATCGTGCCTGGATCCCCGGCAACGGCGCTAAAAATCTGATGCGTGTCGTAGCGCAACAATTTAAACACCTTAATTTTACTAATAGAATAGCGAAAATAAGGGATCGAATCCATAGGGACTTTAGCGGTTATCTTAAATAAATTTATAAATTTAAATAAATAGATATTCTAGTAGTACAAAATAATTAAGATATGGTCTATCTTATAAGAGCATGGCCCGTACCCGTTGATCACGGCCCGTCCCGATTAAGAATAGACCAGTTAAAAATTGTTTCCACTTAAATAGAATTCAATAAAAATTAAACATGAATAAATTTTTTTTCATAGCATCCAACAATGCAAATTAAAATTAAAAAGTTTTATTTTATGATATTAACAAAGCAACAGACTATTTCTAAACCAACCAAAGACGGATTGAATCGGGCTGAAGACAGGCTGAACCAGACCGAAGACTCTGTTCCTCCTCTGCATACGCCTCTAAGCCACGGATCTCCTAGGAGCTAAGCCTCCATGATCCCACGGACAGAGCCTCTATGAACAAAGCAGTCTCCACGCTCCAAGAAAACCTTCACGGACGAATCAGAGGAACAGAGCCTATGTTCTCTCAATCCTCCTTGGAACTCCCTTTGGGAACAGCAACCTCCACGCCCACGGAACTCCTGGGAACTGGGAATAGCCGCCTCCGAACTCTATATCGCTCCTTGGAACTCCTCCTCTCCCTGGGAACAGAGCTTCTTATAGATGCTGAGACGTGGTGAGGACGCGGAGATAGCGCTGCTGCTTTCCTTCCACCCCAAGGTTTCTTCCCAATTTGGCACCCGAATAGATGCGGAGAGATTCTGGCGAGATTGCAGATGATTCCCCTTCCAATTTTGCTTCAAATATGTTCCTTAATTGCTGTCGGACCGTGAAATCATAGAAGAGAAGAATTCGGGCTTCCTCCTTTAATTCCATTAAATCTGGGATGCTTTTGATAATTTCTGATGTTGAGGATCTTTTTGGCTGTGAGGATCTTCTCAGCGGCGATATTTTGGCAAAGAAATCAATCCCTGGCAGCCTCTATGCATCATAGGGATCTGTTTGGATGAACCTGGGAAGAAGATGATGAACTCATCAGACCATCTACCGAGTTTGCTTTAAAATACATGCAAATAAAAATAAATCCTTATAAATTCAATTCCGAGCTCATTTTAAGTCGATTTGAGTGATGTTTGTGTCGTTGGACTCCTAAAATTGAGCTCTTTAAGTTGATAAGGTTTTACCTAAAATATGATATAAAATATTTAAATATTAAATAATAATAGGTACGTTGACCTATTAATTAATAGGTTTAGTGATAGTTATTTGTGCATTTATCACTAGTGTTGTCACATCTAATTAAAGTTTTATTAAGTGTTATACCACAATCCTCAAGTTGTCGCTTAATTCAAAGAATTTGAGCACAGCAACTTTCAACTGTAACATATTCAGATTCAACATTTGATAATGCAACTGAATTTTACTTTTTGCTAAACCAAGAGATTAAGTTACTGCCTAAGAATTGGCATGCACCACTTGTGCTTTTTCTATCCAATTTACAACTAGCAAAATTTAAATCAAAATATGCAATCAGATTTAATGTTGAATCTTTATAGTACCATAATCCTACATTTTTAGTTCTATTTAAATATCTAAGAATTCTTTTTACAGCAATTAAGTGAGATTCTTTAGGTTCAGACTTATATCTAGCATATAAGCATACAACAAACATAATATCGGTCTACTAGCTGTTAGATAAAGTAGAGAACCAATCATACCTCTATAATATTTTTGATCTACTTGTTTATAATCTTCATCTTTATCGAGTTTGCATGAATGACTCATAGGTGTGCCAAGAGGTTTAACTGATTCCATACAAACTTCTTAAGAATTTAGTGTACTTTGTTTGGTTGATGAAAATCTCTTCTCTTTTGTTTGATTTGAAGTCCAAGGAAGAAGTTAAGTTCTCCATCATGATCATTTCAAATTTTCCCTGCATTAACTTTGCAAAATCTTGACAAAGAAGATTGTTAATAGCGCCAAATACAATATCATCTACATAGATTTGTACTACCAGTAAGTCTTTTTCTTTTCTTTTCAAAAATAGGGTTTTATCAATATTTTCTCTAGAAAAATTATTTTTAATTAAAAATTTACTTAACCTATCATACGAAGCTCTAGGTGCTTATTTTAAACCATAAAGTGCTTTGTGTAGTTTAAAAATATGATTTGAAAATTCATGATCTTCAAAACCAGGTGATTGTTCAACAAAACTTTTTCATTTATAAAACCATTAAGGAATGTGCTTTTTACATCCATTTGAAATAAATTAATGTTCATGCAACATGCAAATTCAAGTAACAACCTAATGGCCTCTAATCTAGCGACAGGTGTAAAGGTTTCATCAAAATCAATTCCTTCCTCCCGATTATATCCTTTTGCAACTAATCTAGCTTTATTTATAATAACAACATCATTTTCATCTAATTTATTTCTAAATACCCATTTGGATCCTATAACTGGATAATCTTTGGGTCTATCAACTAGGGTCCATACTTTATTCCTAGTGAATTGATTTAGTTCCTCTTGCATAGCTAGCATCCAATTACTATCTTTTTTGTCTTCCTCAATTGTCTTGGGTTCTATATGAGATACGAATACAAGATGATTAATGATATTTCTCATTGATGATCTAGTTCTTACACCTTGAGATGGATCACCTATGATTAAGTCCTTTGGATGACTATAAGCATATCTCCAATCTCTAGGTAGATCTACATCATTACGAGTAGATCAATACCATCATCTTAGGTGAGTATCATCCTTAGCTTCTGATTCATGATCTAAAGATACATCGATATTTAATTTTTCAAGATCTCCTTCAAGTAAATTAGTATCTTCCTCATCGTCTATCTTTTTAGAACTTGATGCTAAAGATTCATCAAACACTACATGAATTGACTCTTCTACAATCATATACTTCTTATTGAATACTCTATAAGCTTTGCTAGAAGTGGAATATCCTAAGAATATACCTTCATCTGATTTTGCGTCAAACTTTTCAAGATTCTCTTTACCATTATTATGATGAAACATCGACAACCAAATGCATGAAAATAACCAATGTTGGGTTTCCTATTATGCCATAATTCATAGGGAGTTTTCTTAAGGATTGGTCTAATTAAGGCTCTATTTAGGATGTAACATGCTATGTTTATAGCTTCCATCCAGAAATATTTTGGGAGTTGGCTTTCACATAGCATGGTACGGGCTATGTCTTCTAGAGTTCTATTTTTCCTTTTACAACTTCATTCTGTTGAGGTGTTCTAGGTGCTGAGAAGTTATGATGAATGCCATTTTCAATGCAAAAATTTTTAAATAAATAATTTTTAAATTCAGTTTCATGATCACTTCTAAGAGACACTATGGTGGTATTTTTCTTATTTATGACTTTCTTGAAGAATTTTAGAAATATTGAGAAAGTCTCATCTTTGTGAGCTAAAAAGTGAATCTAGAGTAATCATCTACTATCACAAGGCCATATTTCTTTCCTCCTAGACTAGTGGTTCTAGTAGGTCCAAAAAGGTCCATGTGTAGTAGCTCGAGTGGCCTAGAGGTGAAAACAATATTTTTATATTTGAAAGAATTCCTAGTTTGTTTTTCAAATTGACATGCATCACAAATTCTATTATTTTCAAAACCTAATTTTGGAAGACCTTTAACTAATTCCATTCTAAGCAATTTTGAAATTAAGTGTGTGCTTGCATGACCTAGTCTACGATGCCATAGCCAACTAATCTCATTTACCTTAGTATTATCAGCAATTAGGCAATGTTACTAGTAGACAGATTGTTCAAATTAATTAAGTATACATTGCCATTTCTATTTCCAACAAATATAATGCTATTGTCAATGGGATTCGATACAGTGTTGATAGAAGCTTCAAAGGAAACTTTAAAACCTTTATCACAAAGTTGGCTAATGCTAATCAAGTTATGCTTTAATCCATCTACATATAAGACATTTTCAATAAAAGTTGATGGAGTGATCTGAATTTTACCAAAGCCCATGATTTGGCCTTTACCGTTATCTCTAAATGTTACTACTCCTCTTTTAGCTTCAAGGGTGATGAATTGCTCTTTGTCACCCGTCATGTGTCTTGAGCAGCCGCTATCAAGATACCATTTTTTTTTGATCCTTTGGCCGTAAGACACTCCTGCAAAGCAATCATATCTTTTGTTTAGGTACCCAAGCCTTCTTGGGTGGGTCCTTCATGATTAGTAGCAATAAACACAGTTCCTTTTGGAACCCATATTTTCTTACCTTTATGACTTATGTTCTTCTAAGACATTTGTAATTACATTCAAAGATTTATGTCCTTTTATGTCACAATGGTAATAGAAAATATAATTTTTGATTGGTTTCTTTATGAAGAAATTGTTAACAAATTTTTGTTTCATGTGTGGTCTATACCCTAAACCAGCTTTATCAAAAATAGCTATTTGATTGTTTAAAAGTATGTTAAGCTTTTCTGAGCTATTAGTAAATTTATCAATAATTTTTTATATATTTTTCAATTTCTTTCTTTAAATTTAGATTTTTAGTAGAAATTGATTCTTTTTCTTTTAGTATATTTTCCTTGTCAGATTTTATATTTTCAATTTCAAGAACAAGTTCATTTTTCTTTTTAAGAAGATCTAAGTTTTCAGTTTTAAGGTTTTATTTTTGGTTCTTAAAATATTGAAATCACTAAACAATTCATTCAAAGCATCATATAGTTCATCAAAAGTATAATCATCATTGAGGGTTTCAGAATTTACCTCATTTTCATTATTTGCCATGAAACATATGTTGGCAACCTCTTGTTGATCATCTTCGAATGAAGATTCCACACTGTCGCTCCAAGTTGCAACATACATCTTCTTCTTCTTTTTGTATCCCTTCTTAAGTTGAGGACATTTGGATCTGAAATGTCCTAGTTTCTTGCATTCATAACAGATCAAAGGATCTTTCTCTTTATCCTTATCCTTTTCTTTTTTCTCCTTCCATCTTAGTACCAGTTTTCTCTTATGAAAGGGTCTCCTTCTTTGCATAAACTTTCTGAATTTCTCTGCAAGGAAAGCAGTCTCATAATCGTCTTCATCTTCTTCGCTGCTACCCTTTTCATTTTCTGTAACTTTGAGTGCAACATGCCTCTTCTTCTTCACATCATCTTCTTGATGCTGCTTCATTGTAAGCTCATGGGTCATAAGAGATCCAAGTAGCTCCTCCAAAGGTAGATTATTCAGATCTTTGGCTTCTTGGATAGCTGTTACTTTAGCTTCTCATGCTCTTGGAAGAGACCTAAGAATTTTTCGCAGCAATTCAGAGTTAGTATATGTCTTACCAAGACTTTTTAATCCATTTACTATATCAGTAAATCTAGTATATATGGATGTAATAGATTCATTTTGGTCCATGCTAAAAAGTTCATATTTATGCACCAAAATATTAATTTTGGATTCCTTAACTTGGTTGGTACCCTCATGAGTAACTTCCAACCTGTTGACCCAATTGTTGATTTTGATGATTAACAAAACTATTTGAGTATAACATTTAAAGTTACTAATGATTATGATTAAGTTTTTTAGTTTATGATTTGATTCATTAATCAAAATCACTAGACAAATCAAATTCTAGTTCGAATCTAATGTCAAGGTAAGATTGCAGACATTAGAGTCGACACATGGAATCGAGAGTCGACTCCAAAATTTGGCACAGACTTAGAGTCGACTCCCGGACTGTTAGAGCCAACTCCAACAGACAAGACATAACGATGGTTTTTCTGGCCACAACTTAGAGTCGACTCCGGGACTGTTAGAGTCGACTCCAGAAGATTTTTGTGTCGACCCCAGAAAAGTCAGAGACAACTCCAAATCGAGCGGATTGGAGATTTTTGATTTAGAGCCGACTCCAGAAAAGTTAGAGTCGACTCCAGATTGTCATATACGACTTCAGAACTGTCAGAACGTCTCTAAACTCTACTTTTATCTTTTTAATCCCAACGGCTATTACCATATTTGGTTCTAATCCTTCTTACACTTGTTTCTAACGGATAGTTTTTAGCTATTTATGGATTAAGAAGGATCTATAAGAAGGGTTTTCTGTTGAATCCGAAAATAGGGAAGAGAGACAAGAATAGAGAAAAACCTTTGAAATCCATCAGAAAATCCAAGGAGAAAAGAGGGAAGATTCGAAAGGGAAGACTATACTGATTCCTCAAAAGAAAAGAGAGAGATTTCTAGCATCCCTTGTTCTATTTTGAAGAAATCCCAAAAGAAGAAGCAAGCCCTAGTTTTCTAATCTTCGGAGCTTCAAGAGCATTCTAAAGGAAGATTCACTCAAGAGAAGAGAAGAAGCAAGCCATCAAGATCTGCAAATCAGGCTTTGATTCCTATCTCTTTATTGTTGTTCTATTATTGTGTATTTGCTCATAGGAGGAGCTTTTAAACTTGAAAAAATGTTATTGTTTGCTGGGTCAATCGAAGATTGATTCCGTTGAGGCTGTTAGCCTTGTGCAAGCAGTTTGCTTGTGTTGTAAGGTTGTGTGCTGTGAGCCTTGAAAACCAGCTGGGTTCGTTGTGCACCCAAAAAATAATAAGTTTAGTTGTGAGCTTGCAAAACAACTCTGTTGTAATCAGATTAATTATAGTGTAGACCCAAGAGGTACTTGGGAGTGGATGTAGGTGTAGGTACACCGAACCACTATAAAACTTCTTGTGTTTGCCGTGATTATTTCCTTGTCTCTTACTCTCCATTCTTGCATACTCTGTTTTAATTCGTATACATCTATGTTTTCACTTCTGCTAGGGGATTGTTTTAAAAGGAGTTTAATTTTTGAAAAGCTCAATTCACCCCCCCTCTTGGGTTGCTATCTGGACCAACAATTGGTATCAGAGCTAGTGCTCATTTGATTTGATCTAACGATCAAGAGTCAAAGATCCACATGGCAACTCAAGCTGGTTCATCTTTTTCGAAGGCCAATCTACTAATAGACCACCCTTGTTTAATGGTTTAAACTATGGTTATTGGAAGGCTAGAATGAAAATCTTCATTCAAGCACTTGACTATGATCTATGGAGCATTATAGTCAATGGACCACACACACCCACTGCTAGAATTAATGGTATGAGATCCCTAAATAGGAAACGGAATGGGATGAACAAGATAAAAAATTGGCACAACTTAATACCAAGGTAATGAATGTTTTGTACTACTCATTAGATGTAAATGAATTCAATCGTATATCTATTTGCATCTCTGTTAAGAAATCTGGGATAGACTTGAGGTTACCCATGAGGGAACAAATCAAGTCAAGGAATCCAAGATTAACATGCTAGTTCATAAGTATGAATTGTTTAAAATGGATGCATGTGAATCTATTTCTGATATGTTTACAAGATTTACTGATATAGTTAATGGTTTAAAAAGTCTTGGTAAATCTTATGATAATTCTGATTTTGTGAGAAAGGTTTTGCGTTCCTTGCCTAGGACTTGGGAAGCTAAAGTGACTGCAATACAAGAGGCAAAGGATCTAAGTACCCTACCCCTGGAAGAATTATGGGATCCTTAATGACTCATGAGCTTCAAGTTAAGCAACATATTGATGATGATGAGTCAAAGAAGAAGAGGACTATGGCTCTTAAGATTTCTGAATATATGGAAGAGCCTCATGAATCTGAAGATGAAAGTGATGATGAGGACATGGCACTCATCACAAGGAAGTTTAAAAGATTCATAAAGAAAAAGAAGTTTGAAAAGAAAAAGCCCTTTGCTAGAAAAGATGAGGACAAGGGCAAAGAAAAAGAAGTTGTCTATTTTGAATGCAAGAAGCCGGGACACTTTAAATCTGAATGCCCACAATTAAAGAAAGGCACCCGGAGATTCAAAAAGAAGGCAATGATGGCCACATGGAGTGATTCGGAAAGCTCAAGTTCCGAAGAGGAAGAGAAGAGTGAAATGGCCAATCTATGCTTCATGGCGGACAATGATGAGGTAAGTCCAAGTTTTCTTGATGATTTTACTTTCGATGAGTTGCATAGTGCTTTTTATGAATTGATGGATGATTTTGCAAAATTAAGTTCAAAGAACAAAGATCTAAAGAATCAAATGCAAAATCTATCTTTAGAAAATGAAAAGCACATTGTGGAAAATGAATTTCTAAAGAAAGAAAATGAAATTTTGAAAAATGAAGTTGATAGGCTTAAACTCATTGTTGACAAATTTACTTTAAGCTCTATCAAACTTAATATGATTTTGGACAACCAAAAAGCTTTTTTGATAAAGCTGGATTAGGATATAATCCACTTAAAAAGAAAAATCCTTGAAAAATATTTTTATACATGCTGAAAAATCATCAAATATTACTTGTTTTAAATGTGAAAACAAAGGACATAAATCTTATATGTGTAAAACTTCACATGATAAAAGAAAGATGATTTGGGTTCCAAAGGAACAAAATTTATTGCATCTAACCATGAAGGACCCAAGAAGGCTTGGGTACCTAAAGTTAAGATATGAATATTTTGCAGGAGTGTCTTGCCGCCATCAGACTGAAAAGAAATTTGTACCTTGATAGTGGTTGCTCAAGACACATGACGGGTGACAAAGATCAATTCATCACCCTTGAAACAAAAAGAGGTGGAGTAATTACTTTTGGTGATAATGGTCAAGGCCATATCATGGGTATTGGTAAGATTCAAATTACTCCATCTACTCATATTGATAATGTCTTTTATGTTGATGGACTTAAGCATAATTTGATAAGTATTAGCCAACTATGTGATAAAGGTTTCAAAGTTTCCTTTGAAGCTTCTATTTGCACTGTTACTAATCTCATTGATAACAACATTATTCTTGTTGGTAAACGTTATGGCAATGTGTACTTAATTGATTTGAGTAATTTATCTCCAAGTAATCATTGCTTAGTTGCTAATAATGCTAAGATGAATGAGATTGGTTGGCTATGGCACCGTAGATTAGGTCATGCAAGCACACACCTAATTTCTAAACTATTGAAAATGGATTTAGTTAAAGGTATTCCTAGTTTAAATTTTGAAAATAAACAAATATGTGATGCATGTCAATTTGGAAAACAAACAAGAACTTCCTTCAAATCTAAGAATGTTGTTTCAACTACTAGGCCACTAGAGCTACTACACATGGATCTTTTTGGACCTACTAGAACCACAAGTCTAGGAGAAAGAAATATGGTCTTGTGATAGTAGATGATTACTCTAGATTCACTTGGGTAATATTTTTGGCTCACAAAGATGAGACTTTCTCAATATTCCTGAAATTTGTTAAGAAAGTCACAAATGAGAAAAACACTACCATAGTGTCTATTAGAAGTGATCATGGAACTGAATTTGAAAATCACTTATTTGAAAAATTCTGTTTTGAAAAAGGCATACATCATAATTTTTTAGCACCTAGGACACACAACAAAATGTTGTAGAAAGAAAGAATAGGACTTTAGAAGACATGGCCCGTACCATGCTATATGAAAGCCAACTTCCAAAATATTTTTGGGCGGAAGCTATAAACACAGCATGTTACATCCTAAATAGAGCCCTAATTAGACCTATCCTTAAGAAAACTCCCTATGAACTATGGCATAATAGGAAACCAAATTTAGGTTATTTTCATGCATTTGGTTGTAAATGCTTTATTCATAACAATGGTAAGGACAATCTTGGGAAGTTTGATGCAAAGTCTGATGAAGGCATTTTCCTAGGATATTCTACATCTAGCAAGGCATATAGAGTATTTAATAAGAGAAGTTTAGTTGTAGAAGAATCCATTCATATAGTGTTTGATGAGTCTTTAGCATCAAGTTCGAGTAAAATTGATGATGAGGAAGATACATCTTTGATTGAAAGAGGGATTGAAAAATTAAATGTATCTTCAGATCAAGAACCTGAAGCTAAGGATGATAACTCACCTAAGGATGATGGTATTGATACTGCTCATAATGATAAAGATCTACCTAGAGATTGGAGATATGCTTATGGTCATCCTAAGGACCTAATCATAGGTGATCCATCTCAAGGTATAAGGACTAGATCATCAATAAGAAATATCAATAATCATCTTGCATTTGTATCTCATATAGAACCCAAAACTATAGAGGAAGCTGAGAAAGATAGCTATTGGATGTTAGCAATGCAGGAAGAGTTAAACCAATTCACTCGGAACCAAGTTTGGACTCTAGTAGATAGACCTAGAAACCATCCTAAAATAGGATCTAAATGGGTTTTTAGAAATAAATTGGATGAAAATGGCTTGGTGATTAGAAATAAGGCTAGATTAGTTGCAAAGGGATATAATCAGGAAGAAGGTATAGATTTTGATGAAACCTTTGCACCTGTTGCTAGATTAGAAGCCATTAGACTACTACTTGCATTTGCATGTTATATGAATTTCAACTTATTTCAAATGATGTTAAAAGTGCATTTTTAAATGGTTTTATAAATGAGGAAGTTTATGTTGAACAACCTCCTGGTTTTGAAGATCATGAATTTCCAAACCACGTCTTCAAATTACACAAAGCACTTTATGGTTTAAAGCAAGCACCTAGAGCTTGGTATGATAGATTAAGTAAATTCTTAATTGAAAATAATTTTTCTAGAGGAAATGTTGATAAAACTTTATTTTTAAAAAGAAAAGAAAAGGATTTTTTAATTGTTCAAATTTATGTTGATGACATTGTATTTGGTGCTACTAACAATCTCCTTTGTCAAGAATTCGCTAAGTTAATGCAGGGAGAATTCGAGATGAGCATGATGGGAGAACTCAACTTCTTCCTTGGACTTCAAATCAAACAAGAGAAAGCGGGGATTTTCATTAACCAAACAAAGTACACAAAGAAAATACTCAAGAAGTTTGGTATGGAATCTGCTAAACCCCTTGGTACGCCAATGAGTCCCTTATGCAAGCTGGACAAGGATGAAGAAGGTAAGAAAGTAGATCAGAAGCATTACCGAGGTATGATCGGATCACTTCTTTACTTAACTGCAAGTAGGCCAGATATATTATTTTCTGTTTGCCTATGTGCAAGATATCAATCTAATCCTAAAGAATCACATTTATTTGCTGTTAAAAGAATCTTTAGATACCTAAATGGAACTAAAAATGTAGGATTATGGTATTCTAGAGACTCAACTTTGAAATTGATTGCTTATTCTGATTCTGATTATGCTGGTTGTAAATTAGATAGGAAGAGTACGAGTGGTGCATGCCAACTTCTAGGAAGTAACTTAATTTCTTGGTTTAGCAAGAAGCAAAATTCGGTTGCATTATCCACTGCTGAGGCAGAGTATATTGCAGCTGGAAGTTGCTGTGCTCAAATCCTTTGGATTAAGCGACAACTTGAAGATTATGGTATCACACTTGATAAAATTCCTATTAGATGTGATAATACTAGTGCAATCAACCTAACTAAGAATCCAATCCAACACTAGAACTAAACACATAGAAATTAGACATCACTTT
The DNA here is from genome assembly GCA_900491605.1 of Calamus simplicifolius. Lineage (NCBI taxonomy): Eukaryota > Viridiplantae > Streptophyta > Magnoliopsida > Arecales > Arecaceae > Calamus > Calamus simplicifolius. The sequence continues at coordinate 69,498 of UESW01002811.1, read as the reverse complement.
ATTAGAGAACATGTTTCCAACAATGATGTTTGTCTTGAATATGTGAATACTAATGATCAATTAGCTGATATTTTTACCAAACCATTAAGTGAAGAAAGATTTTGTTATCTTAGAGGAGAATTAGGAGTTTGTGATCCTTTAGAATGATTTCTGAAACTCTTAAGGACAACAACTATCTAGACTTCATCAATTTCTTGAAAATCCTATGTCCAATAAGGAAATTTATCTAGAAATTTGATTCATTATTTTCCAATTGATTAAGGAACACTTATCTAGAGTTTGATGATTAATTTGATCAGTTTCAGATCTTTGAAATTCAAATTTTCACTGAAACTATTGTGGAGTCGACACCTTCAGTTTGTGGAGTCGACACCTTTATTTTTGATGTTATCTGGGCAATTAGAGCCGACTCTGGCTTCTGCAGAGCTGACTCTAATTCGGTGCTGACAGATTTTCTGGTTCGGAGCCGACACCTCGCTTTGCGGGAGTCGACTCTAAGTGAACCTAGGTCAAAAATAAAAGGCAGAGTCGACACCTAAACGAACCCTATCGTCTCCAATCCTCTCTAGAGCCGTTCCAAACCTATTCCAACCCCTCTAAACTCTTCAAATCCCTTGATTACTCATTCCAATCAAATCCCATGGCTCCTAAAAGGCGTGCGATTGTTGGAGGTTAGGCCGTTCCCACGAGAAAAAGGACGATTCGGAGGCAAGCGATGCCATCTTCATCATCTGCCACTCAAGAAGCTTCTCCACCTTCTCCATCTTCTCCACGTGTCAACCAATTAGCGGTAAGGCCATCACTACCGGAAGAAAAGTTGATTTTGACTTATTTGCTTCGAAGGTTTTACTATTGGCCGTCAATTGAAGGAAATGGGTTGGAGAAAGTTTGTTCTTTGGATGTTCCTACCTACCCTGCCCTTGTAAGAGAGTTCTACAATGATTTAAGTAGAGGAGAGGGAGGTTTAGTAAGTTTTGTTAGAGGAACAAGAGTTGTAATTACTGCTAAGACCCTTGGAAATTTATTAGAGATGCCCACTATTGGAATAAATGAGTATCAGCATGATGATCGTAGTGGAGCCCTATCTAGGATGTTGGGGAGAGAAGTATCTGAGTTTGAGGAGATTTTGGCAAATCAACTAAATTTGGAACTCATACTTCTTCACAACATCTGCGGGAGGATATTGTTTCCAAAGATAGGCAGATTTGAGTATGTCTCGGAGCGAGACATCTTGTTGATGGATTGCATTCACCGGGCAGCCAGTAAACTTAGCTGGGATGATGATAGGCTACATGGCGGAGGCAGCAACCAAGAAGAGATCTACATTGCCTATGGTATGATTCTGACTTTGGTATTCAGAAGCCAAGGTGTATTGATCATGGACAATGAGCCACTGAGGAAATTAAGGCATACAGATTACTACGTGTCTCTACTATTCACGCATGGGCTTCAGAAAGAAATGGTAATTGGATTAAAGGAGGTCGGGAGCCAGAGTTGAGGAGGCCAGAGTAGAGGACATCCCTAGACCATCAGTTGCGGGACCATCAGTCCCTGACCCATCTATTGCGGGACCATCTACTGCTGGACCTTCTGAGGCTGGACCGAGCACATATTCCTCACCTCCACCTCAGACAGCATTTGTTTCTAGGAGATTTTCTGATGAGCAGATTGGTCAGCTCAGAGCACTACTAGCTGAGTATGACAGTCAGAGGAGCAATGATATTTGTCAGTTGAGAGATGATATTAGACAATTTAAGGAGGAGATCAATTCCAGACTCGACTTGATTTCATTTTTCATTAGCCGCTCTGCAGAGTCTCTTGGCACTGAGCTTCAAAAGATTTTTGAAAGGCTGGAAGGGATTGCAGATGGATCTAGAGCCTATCTAGATGCTACTGGACAATTGAAGAAAGATTTAGACCTTGCTGTTGCTCAAGTTGAGAGTTGTCTTGAAGGCTTTAAGAAATCACAAAAAGATGAAATTATGGAAATGATAGGCCATCTGAAGAAAATTGTATACAAGCATGTTTGAGTGACCTTCTATTTCCTACAGTGATACTCTATCTAAAGCCTTTCCTACCCCAATTTTTAGAAACCTAAGTTTAGCTCTTCATATTTTGATTTCTAGTTTATCATACTTTGTTAGCTGTATCTAGGAATGTCTGATTGATATAGTACTTTACTGAGAATGTATTTTGATAGACACATGTAATGCATCTTGAAATGAAATACAATTATCTTTTTATTGCAAATTTGTCTATGTCGAGCAATTACCATGGATGAAGATTACTATCTCTATGATTGAATGAACCAACACCCTCGCTTTGATAACCTACATTATTGTTTTAAACTCACCTTATTGCTGATAACAAAAAAGGGGGAGAGAAAATTGTATATGCATAAAGAAAAAAAAATGAAGAATAATATAAGATTTATAAGATTTAATAAGTCTTAATCAATTGGCATATCAATTGGCATATCTTAAAAGGGGAGAGAGAAAT
>UESW01002811.1:0-63049 GCA_900491605.1 Calamus simplicifolius | reverse complement strand
TATAAGGGAACATGTAGCTAATGATGAAATTTGTTTAGATTATGTAAACACTGAAGAACAACTAGCTGACATCTTTACAAAACCTTTAAGCGAAGAAAGATTTTGTTATCTTAGAGGAGAGTTAGGAATTTGTAACCCTTTTGGATAGATTTTGAAACCTCTAAGGAAATATATCTAGAGTTCTTTCAATTTCTCAAAATCTTAAGGAAATTTTATCTAGAACTCATATCAATTTGATCTATCAAAATCCATGATTTTTAATCATACTCAAAGATCAAATCCGGGTTCATTTCAGACACTCTGAAAAATTTTGATTTTTTACTCTGAAATGGTTTCGGAGCCGACTCGAGAGTATCGGAGTCGACTCGAGTTTCTGCTGAAACTCAGGAGTCGACCCTTCTCTGAGCGAGTCGACTCGAGATCGAGTCTGTGCTCTGTGACTTACCCGAGCCGACTCTATGCTTTGCGCGAGTCGACTCGACGTGGTCCCAAATCGCTTTATTAGGGCACGAGCCGACCCATCGATCGATTCTAATCATTCCAAATCATTTCAAAACCCTCCAAAACCCTTCAAACCTTCCAAAATCTTCCAAAATCCTTAAACAATCATTCCACTTTGATTCAATGGCCCCCAAAACCCGTGGTGCTAGTAGTAGCGGTGCCGGGATGAAAAGAAAGAAGACCGTGCGTCGACCCGTTCGCGAGCCGACTCCGGACTCTTCGCCTGCTTCCTCTTCGGACGACTCGCCTGCTCCTACTGCCACTACTCCTCAGGTAGATCACCTTGCGAGTAGAGTCATTACTACAGGAAGGAAGTTTGACTTTGATTTGTTTGAGAGAGAGGGATTGCTTGTAGGGTCACAGTTGAAGGAAATGGGATTTGAAAAGATATGCTCCTTAGACTGTCCTACATACCCAGCATTAGTTAAAGAGTTTTATAAAATTTGACTAGAGGGGACAATGGATTGGTCAGCATTGTTAGAGGAGTTGGTTTGAATGTCACTGCCATCATTCTCTCTAAATTATTGGACTTACCCCTATCAGGACCTTCCACTTTTGACCCAGAGGATAGGTCACCTGCCCTCACAAGATTATTGAATAGAAATTTTGAGGGATTTGAAGAAGTTTTTGCCAATCAGCTGCCACTGGACTTGAGATTGCTTCATAACATCTGCAGCAGGATTCTTTTCCCTAAGACAGGCCGTTTTGACTACGTGTCTGAGAGGGATATCTTTGTTATGGATGCTGTAGTTTCAGGCAAGCCAATCAACTTACCCATTATGATATTATGGTATATAGCTGATTGTGGGAGTAAGAGGAAATCCTGTCTTCCCTACGGCATGATCTTGACACAATTATTCAGAAGCCAAGGAATTGAAATTAGTGATAGTGAGCCCAGGAGAAATTTGAGACATACTGACTACTATTCATTGGCCACTATTCACCGCATGGGCTTCAAGAAAGTAATGGTAGTTGGATAAGAAAAGGTCAAGAAGATGTTAGAGCTGAGGAGGACAGAGTTGAAGACATTAGAGCTGAGGTCGAGGCTGGACCTTCTGTTGCTGGACCGTCTGAGGCAGGACCTAGCATGCATTATTCTCCTCCACCTCAGACTTCATCTTCTTCTGTGAGATTTTCAGATGAGCAGTTATGTCACTTAGAGCTATGTTTGCAGAATTTGATAATCAAAGAAAAGATGAAATTGGTCAATTGAGAGAAGATATTAGAGAATTAAAGGAAGACATCATTTCAAGACTTGACTTACTTTCATTTTCTGTTGGTACCCATGTGGATTCACTCAATGCTGAGCTTAAGAAGATATTTGAAAGACTTCAAGGGATAGCTGATGGATCCAATGTGTATCTTGATAGAACTAATCAGTTAAGAAGAGATATTGATGCTGCAGTTGATCAGATACAAGTAACTATGAATGACTTTAACAAATCACAAAAGGATGATATCATGGAAATGATTGGACACTTAAAGAGTATAGTTTTCAAGCGTGTCAAATGATTTTGATACTTATCATAGTTTGTATTTCTAGATTTCCTTACTAGATTGTATCTAGGAAGTTTTGCTTTAATATGACTGTATTTGAACTTTGATGAATTTAAGTTAGTTTAATTTCATTACAATGAGATTGTGTTACATTTTGATGTAATTTGACATACTTTTGAAGTAATGAGAAAAGTTATGTTCATTTCAATTATGAGTACCTTTGAATATCCTTGAATGCTTATGTTTAATTTGATATAATTTTGAATATCTCAATACTCAATTGATAACTTAGATGCTGAATGAATTCGAATGAATTTAATCAAGTTGATGCTCTGATGCATCTCAACCTTTTTGTTGATTACAAAAAAGGGGGAGAGATTTATATGATTTAATCGTATATGCATCATCATATTTAAGAGGAAGAGATTTGTTTAAACCTTATATGCTTTTAATTGCCCTAATTAAATAAGGGGGAGAGAATTAAATAAGAAAAAGAAATATATGTTTCATATAAGGGGAAGAGATAATTTGAATTTCATAAAGAAAAAGGTTTATTTGCTTAAGTTTTTGAATTTGAAAAATTTTGAATGAATTATAAAATTGAGGTTCATAGGGGGAGCTACCTCATTGAGGGGGAGCCTTTCCATGAACACAAAAGTTGATTTTGGTATCATAAATTTTTCAATTTTATAATGCATATACTCAATGTTTTTGTCATCATCAAAAAGGGGGAGATTGTTGAGAAATTATTGAAACATAATTGCCCCAACTCTATTGATTTTGATGATTTCCAAAAGCCATGAATATATTAATAGAAACAATGAATTATTTATCAAATACCATGAGTTTATTTAAAAATGAAAAATAAACTATCAATGTTTACATTCAATGAGTTCTTGAATCAATTAAAACAAAAAGAATTTTTATACTTTTATACTTGAGATTTCATGAATTAAACTTGAGATTTCAAAAAGAATTCTTATACTACTCATTTGATAATCAATAACTTAATGGAAAATGTCTTGAATTGATGATCAAATCAATTCTATTCAAGTCACATTTATATTTAAATTTATTTGGGACGAGTTTTAAAGTCTATCAGAACATTTTTCTGATTTTTGTATCGCTCCCGAGCCGACTCAAGGGTTTCCGAGTCGACTCCCCAAATGTCTGTTTTTCAATGTTGTCCTGAGTCGACACTTGAGTTTTCAAGAGTCGACCCCTGAACCTTCGCGAGCCGACTCATGGACTGTGCGAGCCGACTCGACTCAGACGGCAGAGAGGCTCATTTTTGAGCACTTCTCGAGTCGACTCCCCGCATATCTCGAGTCGACCCTTGAAAGTTAGGTGTTTCTGGAATCGAGTGTTCGAGCCGACTCACGCAGTGCTCGAGCCGACTCCACGGAATCTGGACGCGATTTTTTCTGGATGCCACATCAGCTCAACGGTAAGATTTTTGAATAACGGCTATTTTTCTATGTTTCTAACGGATATATCTTTGCAGAATCTATAAATAGAGGAGCCTTTTCAAATCAAAACAACAAAAAAAAAAAGAAAAAAGAGATATCTTTCAAAAAGAGGGAAAAACAGAGCTTTATTGGAAAAATCTTCTAGTTCAAAATAGAGTGATTCAAAAGGAGTGAAATCAAAGAGGAAGTTTCGTCTGCTCCAGATCATCAATCCACAAGAGTCAAAAGAAAATCCAAAAGCTTTTCAAAGATCAAATCGAAGGATTTTCAACATTCAACAAAAGGAGAAAAAGCTTCATCTCAACTCCAAAGTTTTCAAACGGTCAAGAATCTTGCTGAGGCCTGATTCAATACTTCAAGAGGAGTTAAAGAGGAGAAGGAAGAAAGCCAAAGCCACAACCATCTGCAATCTTATCAGGCTTTTCTAACCCTTTTTATACTTTATTTGTATATTTGCTCAAGGGGAGCGTTTCTATATTTAAACTCTGTTATTTTGGTTGTTTGCTGATTCAATCAGTGGATTGAATCAGTGGAGGTTATTATACCTCGTTGCAAGCCGGAGTGCTTGTGTTGGGTTAGTTGTGAGCCCGTGAAAAACAACGTGTAGGGTTTTGTGCTGGTGAGCCCGTGTAAAACCGGCTGGGTTCGTTGTGATCCCGGGAAAACAACAAGTTTGAGTTGTGAACTTGTAAAACAACTCGGCTGTAATCGAAGAGATTATAGTGTGGACCCAAGTGAATCTTGGGAGTGGACGTAGGTGTTGGTTGCACCGAACCACTATAAAATTATCTTGTGTTTGCCGTGCTATATTTTCTCTCTCTCTATCTCTCTTTATTATTTGCTTGTGTATTGATTAAAGTTAGCCTCTCACTTGCACATTTTGCTAACTAATCAACTAAAGTTAAAAAGACTTAAATTTTTAAGAACCCAATTCACCCCCCTCTTGGGTTGCCATCTGGGCCAACAATGTGGCATAATATTGCCATGTCCTATCACAGCACCTCCTGGGTGTGTTCTCCATATACCCTCCTATGGAGTTGGGTTCCGGTGCCAAATGATTCATGCAACATATCACATCACATCATATCATAGTGGACCATGGTGGGACATTATCATTTTCATGTCACATTCGCCAAATGGCATGTATCGTGGCAAAAATACAATCCATATACTTTTCATAATTACAGTGATTTAAACATGTCAAATACACATGCATAATTATAAAATCTTTAGCAATTTCAAAAAGTCATGCCAATTGATCAATTGTCCACATAGATACCAAATTATTTACAAAATAATAAACTAATCATAGTAAATGCTCATTTGCAAATAAGAGTACCAATCCATTTTTCTCTCTTTTTTTTTAAATAATGCAATATATATCATATAGCATTTAAATACATAATTTTTATATTTTAATAATTCATGAAAATTATAATAAATGACTTACTTACCTCTTGGCGCTAATCCAAAAATGAATTTCGGCTATTTAAGCACCTGGGTGCCTACAGCATCAATTTCCCAATTTTTAGTCCCCAAAATTAGCTTATCAAAATAGCTTTTAACTCTACCCAGTTTAATCCCGAGGTTAACTTGGGGCTTGAATTCTCTCAATATATAACCCCAAATAGGAAAATAAAAATACCCCAAGAAACTAGGATCAACACTGATTCGGAGCATATTTTTATTTTTTCATTTTTGGCCCAATACGGAGTCCAAATCATGGCCCAAAATTTGCTCGTGAGCTGGCCCAACATTGCCCAAAAGGAGAACGGCCCAGCCGGCCCGCTCCCCTTTCTCCCCGCCTCCCCTGTTTCGTCCGAAATAGGGGAGATTTGTGCCGGCAGCCAGGGCCGCTGCCGACCACTCTGAAAGGATCCCAAGCGAAGACCATAGCCTACACGCCACGATGGGGAGGATAAGTTGCGAGATGCGGCCCCAGTGACAGGCGGCAGCGCTACCGTGTAGGGCGGCGGATGGCGGCGAGATCAAGTGCATTATGGAGATATCTTCAGAGATTGATTTCCTTGTGGAGAGTGATTGAATAAATCATATCTTCTAGATTTAGGATATTTCTCCTAAACTCTAGAAGGTGATTGAATAAATCATATCTTCTAGATTTAGGATGTTTCTCCTAAACTCTAAAGATTAGTTTCCCTTTCAGTTAAGTTGTTTTAGGCATGTATCGTCAAATCTCCTTGATTCTAGGAATTGTTTCCTTAGAATCTTGAAGATTAGATTTGATTTGATTGGGAAGATTAGTTTCCTTTTCAGTTAAGTTGTTTTAGGCATGTATTGTCAAATCTCCTTGATTCTAGGAATTGTTTCGAATTGTTTCCTTAGAATCTTGAAGATTTGATCTAGATTTGATTTGATTGGGTTGGTAGGATTTTGTAAGCTCCTGAGGATGCCTATATAAGCACTCCTCAGGAGCAATAGGAAGGGGGAGAGAGTTGTGTTTTGTAAGCCTAGAGAGCTTATGAATGTTGGCCAGGCATAGGCACGTTTATGCAGTAAACTTGGGGGCTGATAACCTCTTAAGTTTGGGCGTGCTTGGGCTAAGTGTTCTTGTGTTCTGGTGGTTCGAAGGACTAATAATCCTGAGACCACATTCTTCGTAATAACAGTGAGGCATTCTTCATTTCTTGTGTGTTAGATCCTAATTACCATGCTCGTGTGTTACTGGAAACGGTTCGGGAGGATCGATTGTGGTGTTGGAGCGGATTGCACGGAGGAGTTGGTGAATGTTTTGGAGTCCTTGACCGGGGACCCTAACAAATTGGTGCTTTCATTGAGTAGTTGCTTGAAGATCTCTACGCTTCAAGCGGGGTAATCACGAGCAAACCTTACTTTGATTCTCTTCATTGAGATTGTTATAGTTAGAAGTTGTTTTTCTATTTGTTCTTGTTGGAGTTATTATTTGAGGTGGGGGTTAGATTGTTATAGCTAGAAGTTGTTTGTTCTTGTTGGAGTTATTATTTGAGGTGGGGGTTCGATCTTCTTCTGGAGAGAACCCAAGGTCGGAAGTTGTCCGTGCAAAGTTCTTCGTGGGAGGGGGTTCGATCTTCATTTTGGAGAGAACCCAAGGTTGGACTTGTTGTTGCAGCCCATATTCCAATGGAGGCCGGATCAAGTACATTTCCATCCAACCGAGACCGCTTTGAAGCTTTGGAGTCATCCACTCTTTGGATGAAGGAGCAGATGGGGAGACTACCACCAACATGACTCATATGCAAGGAGCCATCACTTCCGTCACTAATGCTACGGAGGAGAACATGAAGGCGGTGGAAGGCATGAGACGAGACTTGCAAGCAATATTGGCAAGACTTGGAGGAGGAGCGAATGGGGCCAACCGCGGACAAACCCCAAGGGTGGAAGAGGAGCAACTCGTTGATGGGAGGGAAACTCACATTTCTAAGTCCACAAGGGGAGAGCCTAGACCAAGGCAACCTCTTAGATTGGGCGGGCGTGTGGAGAATGAGCACGAGGTAGTGGAAAGGTGGCTGCGAGAGGAGGAGTCTGACCGTGATGTTGATAACCATGCAAGGACGGAGGAAAGACTCGGTGGGAGTCGGTATGGGAAGAAATGCCCTATGGCCGGATCCATGAAGATGCTAGAAGACATGAGAGACCGAGAAGAGACCACCACTATCATAATGAAGATGAAGGAAATCGGTTTAACCACCGAGGACCTAGAAGGCCACATTACCGTGGAGGTGACTATGAAGATGATGATGGAAATCGGTTTAACAACCGAGGACCAAGGAGACCAAAAATTGACTTTCCTAAGTTCAATGGTGGTGACCCTCATGAGTGGCTCGATAAGGCGGACCACTATTTTCATATATATGAAGTACCAAGGACAGAAAGAGTGGCCACAGCATGTTTCTTCCTTGATGGGAAGGCAAGCAAATGGTGGAGATGGATACGGGCCCAATATGAGAAGGAAGGAAGAAGGCTCGGGTGGACGGCATTCGAGAGGGAGCTGCTTATGCAATTTGGGCCTTCGCCCATTATCAACCATCATGGCCAGCTAGCTAAGCTCAAGCAAGATGGCAAGGTGCATGCGTATGTGGAGGAATTTCGACAACTCCAAACCTTGGTGAGGGGTTGGTCTGAGGAGGCACTTATCGGCACTTTCGTGGATGGTCTAAAACCATGGATTGCCAAGGAGCTCAAGTTGAAGCAGCCCACTAGGCTGCAAGAAGCAATGAGGATGGCTGAAATCCTTGAAGAAAGTCATCACTTCGAGAAAAGACACGTCAAGGACCAAGTGGCTAACAAGGTTTATAAACCCTTGTATTCCATGGGGTCTTGGAAAGGAAAGGAGGGGACTACGGGAGATTCAAGGAGCAAAGGGAAGGAAGTCAAGAAGCTTAGTCGTGAGGAGCTTGATGAGTACATAAAGAAGGGCTTATGCTTCAAATGTGGTGAAAAGTGGAGCCGTGATCACCAATGCAAGAAAGCCAAGGTCATGTGTATGATCGAGAGTGAGGAAGAGCACGGGCATGAGGAGTCCTCTAGCGATGAGGAAAGTGAGGAAGCCAAGTTGAGCCTCAATGCCATGTCCGGCGTACAAAAGCCCTCAACCATGCGACTTATGGCTTGGGTTGGCAAGCATGAAATGACATTATTGGTGGATAGTGGGTCTACCCACAACTTCATCAATTCCCGCATCCTTTCTAAGGTGGGATTGCATGGGGAAGAAGTAGAGTCATTCGATGTGAAGGTGGCAAACGGGGAAAAGCTAAGGTGCGAGATGGTAGTGCGAACCGTGAAGATGAATGTCCAAGGTGTCCGTATAGCGGCTGATCTTCACGTACTCTCATTGGTGGGGCTAGATGTTGTCTTGGGCAATGCATGGCTAAGAGGCATTGGCAAGGTCGTCACCGACTATGAGAAGATGACTATGGAGTTCAAGCTTGGAGGGAAGAAGAGGACGTGGACAGCTCTAGCATCAAAAGAGCCAAGGCCTTGCGAGGCCAATGTGTTTGAAAAACTATGCAAGGGTGGGGCTCATTGCTTCGCCATAGTGATGGGCCAAAACCGAGGAGATGAAGGGCAAGAAGAGAAGTATAGTGATAGAAATGAGGAGCTGCCCCAAGGTGTGAAGACAGTTTTAGAAAGACACAAGGAAGTATTGGAGGTACCTACTTCATTACCACCAAGTAGGGAATTTGATCATCGCATTGTGCTGAAAGATGCGAGCAAACCGGTGAATGTGCCACCATACCGGTATGCTCACTTTCAAAAGGGTGAGATCGAAAGACAAGTGGAGGAGATGTTGGCTAGTGGCTTGATTCGACCAAGCACTAGTCCCTTTTCATCACCGGTGTTGCTGTGAGGAAGAAGGATGGAAGTTGGCATTTTTGCACCGACTACCGAGCATTGAATGAGGCAACAGTGAGGGATAGATTTCCCATACCAACAGTGGACGAGATGCTTGATGAGTTGCATGGGGCTCATGTGTTCACCAAGCTGGATTTAAGGGCCGGATACCATCAAATCCGGATGAAAGAGGAAGATACCCACAAGACGGCATTTAGGACTCATTCCGGCCACTATGAGTACCTAGTGATGCCTTTTGGGCTATGCAATGCCCCCTCAACTTTTCAAGCGGCTATGAATGCCATATTTAAGCCATTCTTGAGGAAGTTTGTATTAGTATTCTTCGATGACATCTTGGTGTACTCGAAGAATGTGGAGGAACACTTGAAGCAATTGGAGCGAGTATTGATGATCTTGAAGGAGCACCACTTCTTCATCAAGGCTTCCAAATGCGCCTTTATGCAAGAAGAGCTGGAGTACCTTGGCCACATCATATCGGGCCAAGGAGTAAAAGTGGACCAGCGGAAGGTGGAAGCTATGGTGGATTGGCCCTTACCCAAGGATGTGTCGGCTCTACGAGGATTCTTGGTTTGACGGGCTACTATCGAAGGTTCGTGCAAGGCTATGGATTGATAGCCAAGCCACTTACCTCCATGCTAAAAAAGGAGGGCTTCGAGTGGACCGAAGATGGAAGAAGAGCTTTTGAGAACTTGAAGAGAGCCATGACCAAGACACCCGTCTTGCCTTGCCCGACTTCAAGAAACCATTTGAAGTATATACTGATGCAAGTGGAGAAGGGATTGGGGCGGTACTAGCTCAAGAAAGGAGGCCCATAGCTTATATCTCCAAGGCCTTAGGGCCAATGAAGAAAGCATGGAGCACTTATGCAAGAGAAATGTTGGCGGTTGTGCATGCGGTGAAGGTGTGGAGACCTTACCTCTTGGGAAGAAAGTTCACTATAGTGACCGATCAACAAGCATTAAGACACTTGCTAGAACAAAAGATCGTGACGCCAGAGCAACAGAAGTTTCTTGTGAAGCTTCTGGGATTCGAGTATGACATTATATATCAGCCGGCAAGGAGAATAAGGTGGCTGATGCGTTGTCAAGGAAGGAGGGAAGTCCAATGATGTGGACTTTGTATGAAGATGAGGCTGAACATATGGCCTTGAGTGGAGCTGAATGGAGGATATGGGACAAGCTTAGAGAGGCTGTGGAGTTGGATGCAAGGTCTCAAGAGATCATAGAGAAGCTTGAGAGTCCATGTAATGGGGTGACCGGATTCAAATGGCGTGATGGGCTTATCTACTACAAGTCCTATGTCTATGTGCCCGACGTACCAAACCTGAGGAAGGAGATTCTCACTCACTTCCACCATAGCAAAGAAGGTGGTCATTCGGGATGGCTTAGGACCTATATAAGGATCAAGCATTTCTTCTATTGGGAGGGCCTAAAGAGAAGTGTGAAGAAGTGGGTGGCGGAATGTGACGTGTGTCAAAAGGTCAAACATGATACGAAGGCCCCTACAGGTCTCTTGCAGCCCTTACCCATACCGGAAGCTATATGGGAAGACTTGTCCATGGATTTTGTGGAAGGCTTGCCCGCAAGTCAAGGGTACGAAGTGATCTTGTGGTCGTGGATCGCTTAAGTAAGTATGCTCACTTCATACCCCTTAAGCATCCATTTACAATGAAGAGTGTGGCTAAGGCCTTTGTGGACAACGTGGTAAAGCTCCATGGTTTCCCTAGAACCATTGTTACGATCGGGATCGGGTGTTCATGAGCTCCTTTTGGAAGGAAGTGTTTGCACTGCAAGGGAGCAAAATGAAGACAAGTTCTTCATACATCCGCAGACCGATGGCCAAACAGAGGTGGTCAACCGTACATTAGAACAATACTTGAGATGCTATTGCCATGATGAGCAAGCAAGGTGGATGGACTACATGTCATGGGCGGAATATTGGTATAATACAACATACCACTCTTCCATCACACTTAGCCCATTTGAAGTGGTGTATGGAAGGAAGCCTCCTACCTTGGTGGCTTATGAGAGGGGTACGGCTAAGAATACGGAAGTGGAGGAAGCCTTGATCACTAGAGACGAGATACTAGCCAAGGCAAAGAGGGAGCTTAAGAAGGCCCAATCGAGCATGAAGAAATATTATGATAAAAGGAGAAGGCTAGAAGGGTTTGAGCCCGGGGACTTGTGTACTTGAAGCTTCAACCCTATGGCCAAAAGACAATGAAAAGAAAGGCAAGCTACAAGCTAGAGAAAAGGTACTATGGACCATTTAAAGTGGCTGCCCGTGTCGGAGAAGTTGCGTATCGGCTGGAATTACCACCAACCTCAAGACTTCATCCAGTGTTTCATGTGTCTCTCCTCAAGAGACGAGTTGGGGATCCTAGCTTGATTGTAGAGGAATTGCCTTCCTTCAATGAGGAAGGTAGAATGCTACTACAGCCCACAACGATTCTTGAATACAAAATGGTGCCACGTGGGAGGATTAGAAGGAAGATCTGGAGAGTATTGGTGCAATGGAGAGGGCTACCTAGAGAGGAAGCAACTTGGGAGGATTATGATGACATAGCCTTAAGGTTCCCACAATTTACCCTTGAGGACAAGGGTACACTTAATGGAAGGGGGAATGAAAGGATCCCAAGCGAAGACCATGGCCTACACGGCCACGATGGGGAGGATAAGTTGCGAGATGCGGCCCCAGTGACAGGCGGCAGCGCTACCGTGTAGGGCGGCGGCGAGATCAAGTGCATTATGGAGATATCTTCAGAGATTGATTTCCTTGTGGGGAGTGATTGAATAAATCATATCTTCTAGATTTAGGATGTTTCTCCTAAACTCTAGAAGGTGATTGAATAAATCATATCTTCTAGATTTAGGATGTTTCTCCTAAATTCTAGAAGGTGATTGAATAAATCATATCTTCTAGATTTAGGATGTTTCTCCTAAACTCTAGAAGATTAGTTTCCCTTTCAGTTAAGTTGTTTTAGGCATGTATCGTCAAATCTCCTTGATTCTAGGAATTGTTTCCTTAGAATCTTGAAGATTAGATTTGATTTGATTGGGAAGATTAGTTTCCTTTTCAGTTAAGTTGTTTTAGGCATGTATTGTCAAATCTCCTTGATTCTAGGAATTGTTTCGAATTGTTTCCTTAGAATCTTGAAGATTTGATCTAGATTTGATTTGATTGGGTTGGTAGGATTTTGTAAGCTCCTGAGGATGCCTATATAAGCACTCCTCAGGAGCAATAGGAAGGAGGGAGAGAGTTGTGTTTTGTAAGCCTAGAGAGCTTATGAATGTTGGCCAGGCATAGGCACGTTTATGCCAGTAAACTTGGGGGCTGATAACCTCTTAAGTTTGGGCGTGCTTGGGCTAATAACCCTTGTACGAGTGTTCTTGTGTTCTGGTGGTTCGAAGGACTAATAATCCTGAGACCACGTTCTTCGTAATAACAGTGAGGCATTCTTCATTTCTTGTGTGTTACATCCTAATTACCACGCTCGTGTGTTACTGAAAATGGAAGAGTTGGTGAATGTTTTGGAGTCCTTGACCGGGGACCCTAACACCCCGGGGGGGCCCGACCGCCGACGACCGGCCCGGAGCAGGCCACCGCCGCGGCCGCGCTCCCCCTCCTCTCTTTCTCCCTCAATCTCTCTCTTTCTCTCCCATTCTCTCCCGCGGCTTTACCCATGCCGGTGGCACGGCCGGCCACCATGGCCGGCCGGACCTCCACCGGATGCTGCCCCGGCGCCGGTGGAGATCGCCCATTGCAGCCCGGGCCTGGCGAGCCGGCGGGTACTCCGCCGGGCCCGAACCAAGCCGCGGAGCGGCTTGGTTCCAAAAGAAGGGAGGGCCGCCTGGCGGCCCTCCAGCGCCCTTCTCCGGCCGCCTCGAGCGGCCGGACTTCACCTCTCCCCCTCCTTCGACCGCCACGAGCGGCCGGCACAGTAACGGGAGGAATTCCTCCCGTTCTCCATCTCTCTGCCTCACTGTCACTGTGAATTCATGGAAGAGGGGGGAGGATTACCTGGGTGGTTGAGGGTGATGGATGGAGGGAGAAGACTCCCCTCTCCCTCCCCATTTATAGTGGCGCGGGGAGGACCTCCCCTGCGCTCGTGTGAAGAGGGGCGCCGCCCTTGCTGACTGGTGGAATTGGGGAGCCATCCGCATGTAGGTACGACTGCGGCGCCTCCCCCCCTCCAGTCCAAGATGATGGATCCTCACATGGTGAGGATCCATGGGAGAACAGGGGCTCACACTATATGGTCCCATCATCGGATATAGCACTCATATATAAAGAGAAGGTTATCTAAGAACAGTAGGCTCTCTATCCATTTCTTTGAACGTCTCTCTCTAACTCTTCCATCACTCACACCAGTAAAGCAGTACTGAATTACATCACTTATATTTCTCCTTACTTTCTTCTTTCATAAAATCAAAAGCTACAAGGTCCCATCCTTGATCACCCATGCTATATTCATTTGTTGACTTAAGCATTAAATGACCCTTCTTAAAAAACCTCTGACATCCCTCACACTTTTCCTCCATTGTTGTAGGCTGTATCAGGAATTTCTTGGCTCTCGTTGCTAGACTTGCTGTTGAGCACTTTTATTTTCAGATCATTATCATTCTTTCTGCCAGTTATCCTAGAGATCCATCACTGCCTTTCGAGCATTATCAGCCTTCATCCAATAGTGTGTATGAGCATAGGTGTGTGTAATAAAAATATATTCCAGCTTTATCAAGTTTAATTGTGTTAGCTCAATTTTGACTCAGAGTTGCCTTGCTAGCTATAGTTCAAACTTAATTTGTTTAGCTTAGACTAAATCTAGCCTTAGATGAGCTTGAGTCATGCTTAAGCATATATATATATATATATATGCGTGCGTGTGTTAAAAACCACACAGTCTTCTTTTTTACAATGGTGTGCTCTATTTTTAGATTTTCCACAATATTGCTGATGAGAAGCTTTTCCAGCTAATGTTCCAAGCAGATCCCATGTGGTCAGAGCAAGTTATCTTCAGCCAGCCTCGTAGGAAAAAAACTAGATCTGATGTTAGACTAAATTACTTAAAATAAATAAAATTGGATTGAGTAATGAGCCTCCAAGTTGATGAGGATGATGGCATAGCGATCATTACCTATCATCAAGAGGTAACGATGGCGGACTTGACGGTGTCGCTATTAACGGCATGAGCCAAGATTTTAAAGGGATGGTTCATAAAAGTTGAAGGGATTTGAATTGGTGGAGGCGTCTCAACGGCAGAGGTAAAAAATGCGTCCACGGTACAAAGGATTGGCCTGTGATCACGAGGAGGCAAAAGAGGAGCAACTAGCTAGAGCTCTGTCCTTAATCTTCGGAGGAAGCATGCATGGAGGCGAGAAATGCTAGCGGACGAGCAATACGTTTATTAAACATGCCATCCAAGCGTTTCCGACTCCAACACCACTATGAACTATGATGCACTATAACAACCACATTTAATTGATATTTAGGATTATTTGTCACTAATTTACTAACCCGACTCACAGATTATCAACCCTTAAATAAAAACGCCATAAAGAGATCTTTTACCAGCATTTTATACTGAATGCACATGAGGTTAAACAGCTAAAGACTTAGATCTGTTATAAATTCCCTTCAAAATTTTATACGCACTAATTAAAGCCGATAGCTAAATTTGTTGTTTGCTGATGCAACATTTATCATGTTTTCTTTATTATACTCATTTATCTGTTAAAAGAATTAATGTTGTCAGCAAAACATCCTATTTTTTCCCTCCCTTGCTTTTCTTCTTTTCATTGTATACTTTTCTGTTCCCATTCTTTTCTCTTTTTCTCCTTATTTCTTTGATTTCCTTTTTTTTTTTTTTTTTTGTCCTTTCTCTTTCTTTCTTTTTTTTTTTGTCTTTTCTTTTTTTTAATCACATTCCTTTCTTTCCTCTTTCTTTCTTTCTTTCTTTTTTTTCTCTTTTCCTATTTCTATTTCTTTTCTTATTTTATGTTCTTTCCTTCCCTTTCTTTCTTTTTCTCATTTCTTTCTTTTCTTCTTTCTGTTTCTTCTATTTTCTTTCCTATTTCTTTTCTTTTTTTTATTTTTAACCGATTCAAGGCCAAAAAGTTTTGCTGCTAGCCAATTGATATTGTCTGCCATGGGTGTCCCGCATCAAATTGAGCTGATCCATTTTTATCCGAAGGACACTTGACCTCAATGCACCTGTAGTCCCAAAATCCGTTCCTGGCATCAGCAGGCACTAGTTATCCATCTGACAGAGCAATAGTTATCAACAGAATGGCTATGATTGCACTGTAATGAGATTAAATTGGTGCTTGAATAAAGAAGGTCACAATGCATAAACTTAGATCATGCACAGCACTCTTCCAAGGAGATTTTGAATTAGTACAATATCATAACTTCTGGAAAAAAAAGCAACCACCTTCATCAAGATAACTACTCTAAAAAATGAAGAAAACCTAGATGAAGCACATTTTAAAGTTATGAACCAGCTTCACCTTGTGTCTTCTCTTTGCAGCAGTAGCAGCAGCAAGACAATGCTACCTGCCGTGCCACAGGAGAATTTTAACGACGTATACATTTAAGGAAACTCCAAACAGCAGCCATACACGAATATCTCTGATTCTTTAGAGACCTAACATATATAAAGGACTGCGTGCTCGTTCTAGTCAGTCCACCTCTATTAATTTATCGCAAGAGCACATCATGTACGCAGCCAGTCAAAGTACATAATTGTCACACAAAAATTTTAAAAAGCTGAACATTATATGCAATAACAGGATAATGGCAAAAGAACAAAAGCAAAACAAAAGGTCAAGAAGGGCTAGCCATTATGTTGGAACTACTACATAAGAGAACTCATCATCATCAATCCACCACTCTGATAAGATGACAGCAAGAAAAGTTATGCAAAGGCAACAAAAGAAACCGAGAGCAGCATTACAACCTATACTCCTTTTTCTCAGTATTTGAATTCCATTCTCGTCTTTGCAACCTGCCGCGCTATC
Source organism: Calamus simplicifolius (assembly GCA_900491605.1). Lineage (NCBI taxonomy): Eukaryota > Viridiplantae > Streptophyta > Magnoliopsida > Arecales > Arecaceae > Calamus > Calamus simplicifolius. The sequence continues at coordinate 47,217 of UESW01002811.1, read as the reverse complement.
TGCATGATCGCCCCCAACGGATGAGACTGAATTAGTGCTATCCATCACAAAGTCAGCATACTGGATATGCTGTTGATTTCTCCTGCCTTCATGATTCTTTTCTCTCCTAACCTCAGAGTTCAAATTCCGAGGAATATCCTTTCCAACTAGTGCCATCTGCACCTCATGTAATGTTCGACTCATTGACCTCCTACTGCATTCTCCCTCAAGGTCTTCCAACCTTGGCTTGGAAGAATTCTGATGATATCTTTGAAGCTTCTGTGGAGCTGAATCTGCCTTTACTTTATCAGCAGTAAGATGTAGTCTGGATATCTGAAAAAAGGACCAACACAAGCGGTAATATATTATTAATTCTCTTCTATCAACTTGCAGGGTTTCCACTTTGCATGTCCAGACACCAAGAACCAGCTATTATCCATGAAAAACAATCTCAAAGTAGTGCTTGAAATGAAAATAGATTCTGACGCAAGTTTTTCGCTACACACTGCAATTTACATTACAGGAGAGGTCTCAGCACTACTGATAATTACTTTGACATAATAAAGACTGAGGTGGGAGCCACATAAAGACTACTGGAAACATTTGTCTCCGGAATTTCCTATTTATCCAAACCATTTTTTTTTTTTTTTTTTTTGCTTTTAGAAAAAGAAAGAAAGAAAGAAAATATTTCTAGCAAAATGAAAATACAGAGTCATTGGCGGTCACTTTGAGCTGGTATTCTTGAGCGTCAGTCGTCACTCCAGGAAAGTATCAGGTTCCTCCTTCGTCCGCCAAACCTGCAAGAAGTCCCACGGCCGGAGATTCCGGGCCCATAACATATCCCATGAAGGTAGGATGCATGTTTCTTGGATACTATTATTGTATTTAAGATAGGAATAAAATTGTTAGAAATTTTTATCTGAAAATTGCACATGCATAGGAGTTGAGAATGCATGGTTCCAGTGCCATTCAATACTCAAAATGTGTTGCTGTAGATGAGCATTTTCAGGTCAGGATACATGTGCGAGATGCATGTGCAAACTAAAGACACACATACCTGAGCAGTGGGAGCAATGGCTCTTGTTTTCATATGGTTGGTGGTTCTGGACTTGCCAATTTCGGAGAATGTCTCTGAGCTTTCTTTGCGTCTCTCTCTCAGCCCTCCTTCATTCCTATACTGCTCGAAATGAGTTACTACTGGACCATCACCGCCGCCACCTGAGCCTCTCAATGTGTTATCCGCAACACCAAAGTTGCAAGATGATCGCTCAATTGAGAATGGCGAATGGACGAAAGCATCGTAATGAACAAGATCATCCACAATCTGCGACCCCGGGGAGGGAACTCGAGGAGAGCCAGCACCCCTCCTCTTGTCTATAGGATCTCTGGGAGGCCATGAGCTACTCCCGTTGATGCTACTCTCATGATCAGCAGCGTTCGAACCCATCATGATTGGGCTTGAAGAGACTTGGTAGCCTGATCCATGCTGTGCCGCCACCATCTTATTAGCAGTCTGTAATGCCTCGAAAGCTGCGCCTCTGACATACGCATTACGATCCTCGTTCTCGCATTTCCGCAGGGCATGGACGATGTTCGTGATTTCTGAAAATATGCTCCTCGAGTCGACACGCTTCATCAATAAATTTATCATCTGAATAGCCGACGAGAGCCTTCTCTCATCGACGACACCGGCTCCGGCGTTCAAGATGTGCAAGCCCGATCTGACGAGAGACCTCGCATAGGCATCCACTATCAGAGCATTGCACTTGAGCAGAGCCATCACCAGGCCCATGTGGGAATTCATCTGAGTCTTCTGCTCCTCCCCAAGAGCCCCAGCAACTTTGAGGCAGACCTCATTCACCAATTCATCCGATGCAAACTGCCAGCTATCGGACTCCACGAGAGCCCTCACGCAAAGCGCAGCCCCAGAGGTGACGCTCTCTTGCGGACCCATCAAACAATCAGAGAACGGCTTGCAGAGCGCGGAAATGATCCTCTTCTTATCGTCGTCCGGCATGGAAGGATCGATTACATGGTGGGCGATTGCAGGAACCACTTTGGAGCAGGCCTGGAGGAGCGCGAAAGATGCTGTGCTCGAGAGCATGGTCTCTATGATGATCATGATCATGGTGTCGATATGTTGTAGCACGATGCTGCGGCCGTGGACCCTCGCAAGAACCTCCAACAGGTATAACTTGCTGCACTCTGCTGCTGCGACGGAGGAGGAGGAGTCGGGCTCCTTGAAGGTTTCAGAGACCAGGGCGAGAAATAGGGGGACGGTTCTCGAGTCCACTTCCTCGATATAAGTCGTTAAAGCCTCCATGGCAGCCCTGCGGCTCTCCGGATCCTTGTCGAGGTTTCCGAGCTCCTTGCGGAGCATCATGATCAGATTCCTATCCATCCCTGAAGGCGTCGAAGAAAGAACGGTAAGAGCGGACAAAGAATCCAGGATTGATTCTTTGTAAATTAAGCAAGAAAAGAAATTCAAGGGCGAAGAGATGGAAAAATGAGAGGCCATCAACATTAATTTTGACTATCGAGGAGGAGTTGCTAAGAGACGCCAAATCGTTACTAAGGTAAGAAAACTGGGGCAAAATCTATCGATCTTTTGGGAAGTTGAAGAAAGAATCGAAACCTATCAACATGCAAGAAATCGATCGAAAGACGAACCTGATCGGCGGACCGAGAAGTTCTTCGCCGCGTTCTTTCTTTCTTTCTTTCTTTATTTGGCAAGAGGGAGAGAGGAACGAGGTGTTTTTGGCGGTGCATTGCCAGTCATGCATATGCGCAGCGCAATCAAGGATTTAAAGAGGGAAGTCGGAAAATCCGGAGGCGAGAGGATACAGAGGGTTGTAAGAATTTAGTAATTTACTATTTAGAAGATTCTTCGGCCTCCCCGCCCTACTCCTGTTTGAAATTCTCTCCGCTCGGTAAAGCCTTTTCGATTTCTCCTCTTCCCGTAGCTACGGATCCATTTCATTTTTATGGTTACAATTAAGGGTGTAATTGACTGCAAGTACCTTAATTAATTAAAAAAATATTTAAAATTAACTTGCTTGCTTATTAAGTCGAGCTCAAGCTATTTTAGTATATTATCGAATCAAGTATTAAAATACTTGCCTTAAAAAAAAAAGTTTATAAGCTTAATTAAATTTACATAATTTTACTATTTTATCCTTATTATATATATTTATAATATTATTCTAGTCATATATACTATCATTATATTTGTAAATCTTAAACTTTTTTTAAATGTTTAGTTAAGAACATATTTTACTTTAATTTAAAATTTATTTTTAAATTTTTATATAAAATTCAAGTTGAGCTCGAGTTCAATCTCTAAATAAGAAACTTGATCGAGCTCGAATCAAGTTTTAAGCTTCGAATTTTAGAGTCGAATCAAGCTCGAACTTGACACTATGTCGACTCGATGCGGCTCGATTACACCCCTAATTACATATATATATATATATATATATAATTATTTGTTTACATTAATTTTAATATGTGATCACATGATAAGTGATGGTCAAGATATGATCATAAAATAGAATTAAATGATTTGGATTAGCTCTATTTAGTCCAATCATACTTAATATTGATATTGGTTATTATAAGATTGATTGCAATGGGACGTTAGGAAATAAAAAACACATGCATGAGATGATAATTTTTGAAATTATTTTTATGGGTGGTTATTTCATGCTCATCAAATGCAAAGGAATAGCTTTGTTGGAAAGACTTCCCTAATAATTTAACACAGCTGCCTTATATCCATAATGGTTTTATTGTAGACGGGTCCATAGCCTCTTTATATTTTAAATATCCGATGAAACAAAGCATTCCACCACACAAAAAAAAAAAAAAAAAACAATGTATGTGCTCAATTATTTTTTATCATAATCATCTTATTAATAGTTTTGCTTACCTACATATCCTTAATCTCTTTCTTTTTTTCATTCTTTGTGTAATTCTCTTTCTATTAAAAATTGTTACAGCCTTCTCAATAATTAATAAGGCAAAAATGAACTCTGGCCCTTGATTTTTTTGGTTAATTTGGATTCACATGTGCAACCCATGTGATCATAATTGTTGAAAGAGAAATTAAAGTATGTTGGGCTTTCTTCGTGAATAAGTCTAGAAATATATTAATTCTTAAAATTTTGATAAACTACTACTTCTTCTAGTGTTTACAATATAAATATATAATTCATTTACTACTAATTTTATTTCATCAAATATACATATGTATGTATATATATACACACATATACATACATATGTATATATCAATGACTTAGTAATATGCTAACAAGCTTGGTTACAAATACAATAGCTTCCAAGTATATAATTACAATAATTCAAACTATGATTACTTATAGCTGGAATATAGTCCTCATGCATAAAGGGATTTATTTATTTTATTACCTTTTATGTTTCCCCAAATAGATTTATTATCAAGATAGGACCATAAATCCATCGTAAAGTCAACTACATCAATCCATTTTTATAATATGATAGTCGCATGTACTGTTATATATAACTCTTTGCTGTCTATTATTCATGACATCCAACTCCATGTTTTGATATCCCTCCCCCCCAACTCCAATTCTTTTAAACAATAACATAATACACATCTTTTCTTGTCCCTTTCTATTAAGATTATTGTTATTGATGGTGCAAAAGATGCATTTTCTACATCATATTGCCATCCATGAGATGATATTCGGAAGGCACATTTTGCTACATTATATATTACATTAAGTATTTGAATGCGTTAATATAGTGTATAGAAAATAGCTAGCCAATCCTAACAAGGTTATAGGTTTTCGAATAACGTGCATCCTAAAGTCATTTTACATGCAAATTTGTGATGTTAATATAATAATTCATGTTTATTCCCCCCACAAAGTCATGAAATGCATCACAAACAAACTTAAAGAGTCACAAAAGAGTTTACTAGCACAACTTGACCATCCAAGTGGATAATTTGTTTAGATTACAAAGTTTTCAAAGACATTGATGAATTTGGGCATCACATCTATATAATTATTATCATGTATATGGTATCTATTAACCATCTAGGTGTGAGTTCATATTAAAATAAGGCTATCTTTAACACTGAATTAGTTAATATTAGATATCTATATGTGGAGACCACTATCGAATTTGGGATGATATTCATGCATACACCTTGCAAGTGGCCCTTTGACTTGAAGGCACAATGCATCACATTACTTTGACTCCAATGAATGTAATACAAAAACCATGCCAAGATTAAAAGATGTCTTGCATGTGATTGATTTGAAGCTACCTAATTTGCCAGACCCCCAAGTTATTTTAGAGTGTGTAATCTAATATAAGAATCATCATATACCACATGCATGACCATATTAGGACATAGAAATAATTAAACACAAGAGATCAGGGACATAAGCAATCAATTTTATTTAGCAAAATTATTTATAAATTAATTTTTAAAATCAGTGGTTAATAGGTATTAATTTTTTGCTATACATAGGAAGCCCTAGGTTGTGTGCAATATTCGAGAATATTATGTAGTAGTTTTGGAAGCTCTCTCTTATTCCTTAAACATGCAAATAGGGCAAAAGAAGAGAGAGGGAGAACCAAGGAATCAACCTTTTGTTTATTTTGCATCACGCTCTATTATGCACCATTTGGAAAAGAAAGGCAATACAATACCTCAAAAAATAGAAAGAAAGCAAGCAATAGCCATATTTAGAATATATTGAGCATCATGTACTTTATAAATGTGATATGTTAGGATTTTTTGGCTAATTATATATTATTATATTTTTAAAAAATACCTATAAAATTCTAGTATTTTCTTGAAAATTCTTAGAGTACTTGTCAAAGTAAATAAAAAATAAATATTGATATAATAAGTAGGAAATGATGGTAAAGACTTAATGCTTCCCTCCTCCCTTCAAAAAAAAATAAAGAAAGAGAGAGAAAAAAAAGAAACTAATGTTCCTGCATATTTGCTTCTTTTATGGTCAACCTTTTTCTCCCTTTGCCATATTTAAGGGTTCAATAAAAGAATACAAAGTGATATTTATGTATTTTAAAGCCTTTCATCTTAGAGAATCTCTTGTTTTAAAAATTTGGAAAGGAGAAAACTTATCCAAAATTTGGTTGAGGCCAAGATCTAGGTCCTTCATACCAACCTCAAAAACTTTTTAATGATTACACTATATAATTAACACCCTCTAGTCCTTAAATTGTTACTAAAGCCTTTAACCACATAAAATACTTATACATTATAACAACCTTCACAAAAAAAAAAACTTATACATTATTACATGTAATACTTATACATTATATGAAAGAAGAATACAAAGAAACCCATATTTTTAAGATGATTTTGTTAAATGTTTTTTAAGGTTCCATGTTCAATCTAAAGACTGCTAAATCTATAATGATAAAATCTTTATCTAGCTCAAAATATGACTAACTCCTAATCCAACAAAATTATTGACAATGTGAATGCATATTAAGTTTATGTCTTGAGCATAAGCTTTAACCAATTATCATTGTTTTAGTCAAATTACCCCAACATAGTTTCAAGTAGTATGATTTAGAGTGCTTGAAAAAAAAAGAGGAATGTAGATTGAATTAAAGAGATTTGATTCCATACTACCCTGTAAATAAATACTTAAACAAGATTTCTTTTAGCTATACAATCTCAGTAGTTGTGCTATACAATAATTAGTCATCCTTCCACTTGACCTTATATTGAACTTTATCCACTTAGATTTATTAGATAGGTTCTTGGTTAAATATGACCTTGTTTCGATGTAAGATGAGAAATCAAATGAATACATAAAAGTAATAGAATACATGAAAATCAAAAGAATACATGAATAAATAGGTGCTATCGACATCATCTTCGATGCATCCATTGACTTTTAAAACTTTATCTTCTTCCTCAGCTACCTCTTGGAGAGGTAGAGAAACATTGTGATTGCCCATGATTATGGCTATAGGTTTAGAAACATGATCTTAGTCGGTAGAAAAAAAACAATGATGCTATCTTGTTCTACAACAGGATTGAAAGATAGAGATAAAAGAGAGATTGAGATTCAAATATGAAAGGAAAGGTAAAAAGAGAGATTGTTATTTTTTTTTTTTCTCTACGAAAACAATGCTTTTTTTTTTCCCTTATAGCAGCCCTATGTGCTCTTAGTTACTTTATTTTGACAAAGGTAGGTAAAAGATTTAGTATGGTATAATATAATATAATATATATATATATATATATATATATATATATTGTTAAGTGTAGGATTTAAATTGTAACTTACATCAAATTATGTGGCTTAAATTGTAATTATATATGATTTTTTTAAATATTTTATTAAGTCTAGAGTTTAAATTATAAATTATGTGGCTTAGATTGTAATTATAATTATTTTGAAAAAAAAAGGAAATTGCTAGCGACATCTTGTACTTTGGTATTTTTTTTTACTATCCTTCAAACTACATAAAATAATAATAAAATATAAAATAAAAAATATAAAATGAAAATTAAAGATATTGAATTATGATTTTGAACCGATGAGATTAAAGTCGGATTTCAGCGAGCTCGGTAGCTGATCGAAGTCGGACAGCGAAAAGAGGGGAACCATTACGGTCTTCGGCTGTTGGCCAGATATTTTCTAATTTTTACGGGACTTTAAAATAAATAGCACCATCGTCCGCTGAAAGACTGGACCTTATCTCTAGGCTTGATACTCCGGTGGAGGAAATATGGAAGCGGCTTCCTCCGCCATTTTTTTCGCTTCTCTGAAACCCCATCTCCCTTTCAACCTCTGCAGCTCTTCATCTCCCTTCTCCTCCTCCTCCTCCTCTTCCTCTCTGAGGCATCCCCTCGTCATAAACATCCAGCCAAGGCCTCTGAAATCCCTGATCTTTCGTCCGTCCTCTCGAACTTCTCTTTCGCTTTCTCCCCCCTTTGCCGTTGCCGAAGTTTTAGAACAAGCAGCAGACACTTCCGATTCTCCGAAAGGGGCGTCGTTCCACAAAGTCGACAAGAGCGGGAGGTTTTGTAGCCCGAGAGCTGCCCGGGAGCTTGCTTTGTTAGTGGGGATTTGAAGGGTTTCGGTGCATTTGTTTGTGAGTATTGCTGCTCGTTTGGATTTCTAATTGGAAGAATTTTGTCGGTAGGTTGATTGCTTATGCCGCGTGCTTAGAAGGGTCTGATCCGGTTCGGCTTCTAGACAAGAGAATCAATGCAAAACGAGGTAATCCTATTTCTTCCAATCCATGTTGCCATAATGGTTCCCAAATATTATGAATTTGATAGAAAGGAGCTGAGCATTTATGCTTGTGGGAAAAATTTGCACCTTCAGAGCCTGGGTTTGCTTTTGATAAGGCTGCCTTATTACGATATGATCACATGAGCTTCGGTGGGGCACCCGTGGAGGCAGGGACGGAAGAAAAGGCAGAGGAGCTGATGCTTAAGAATGAAAGGGACTCGGCTAATGGTAATTGGCTAATTAGGTTTTTGCACTTCTTTTCATTGTTTCATAGTGATTTAAAAAATATTTATCACTGTATTTTCCATTAAGGATGGTTTGCAGCTTTTAGGGGTCTTCTTTTTCTTATTTCTTTATTTTTCTTCTCTGTTTGTGCAGGAATACCTTGTTGATTGTGAAATTTAATGTTATTGTCTCCATGCTATTAGAGATTTGAAATTTCACCTGTTTAGCTTGTCATATTTCTTTCCTTCCTCCCAAGTATGCCTGACTGCTTGGCCATATTTGGCAGTTTAACATGCTATGGATCATGTTGCACTAGGACAGTGGATGAGGGGACATGCCACTTGTTAAAGATTCCCGCATAGCATCAATATTTCCATGATAGTAGCGCAAAACTCTTCGAATTGCTCGATGAACTAGAAGTAAATTATCTGGCAAATATGCTTGTGAAGGAGGCAATTGTCCAGACACTCTGGATTGACAGTTAATTCATGGTAGCTATAATAGGTCATCATCTACTACTTGCTGAATCTGTTCACACATTGACTTGCTACCATTAGCTCCATCAATTGATTCAGGAACTTCTTTTATATATAGTTGTAGAATACATAGCAAACTGAAACAACTATCAAACTTGCTACTGATTAAGCGAAGCCCTCCACACTTCTAATGCCTAGGCATTTTCATTTGATAGCTTAGCATTGTAAAATTCAAATGTCACAACACCCTAACCGATGCACCATAAATGCATGGACTTTTAGAGCTGCTGAGGGCTTGGATCTCTAACTGATACTGAAGCAGAAAACATCGCAGAAACAAAGCCACTGTTAGTAATGTTGCTTAATCTTCCAAGGGAGGATTACCTTATTTCTCTACTTCTCTACTCCATCATAGTACAAACCAGGGTTACCTAGTTCTCTGATCATGTGGGTTACTTGCAAATTCATATGATTTGATTTGTCCATGTGAGCAGGATTCTATATCTAAGAAGGATACAAATTTTTAGGGGTTGGGATATCAAGAAGGTGAGGAGTCAGTTATGAAGAACGTCAGAAAGAAAGAGAGTGTTTTTGAAATCTGTCAGGTCAAATTTAGTTAGAAATTAAATTATATAAACTTTAATTTTTATCATGCATATTATTTTCTTTCATTAATGTTCAAAAGGTTCTCTTTTTTTTTTTGGCTTTCTTATTTTGTAAATCTTAAAAACTGCTTATCCTAACTAAAGTTGTGTTTTTCAATATTTTGAAATTATTTTTTAATCCTAGTCTGATGGAATTGGGTTTGTTAATAGGTAGCAAACTTTGAAATATGAACCCATATTTGTATAAATTGAATAAATGAATCAAGTAACACGTGCCAACAATAAACCAAAATCACTACCATCATATGAATCTTATATTTCAACCTCGCTTCAAGCATATATCTAGCTGTATATTTCTTTCAAATTTTTTCTTTATGAATTCACATGCAAAAATCAAAGAATATAGTTGTCAAGCATTTCTACTAGAGAATACTTTAGCTAACCCTTGCATCATAAACAATCTCAACTTGCCCCATTTAAAACTCTAATGATGAAATCGCATAGCCCACCATTAACACTGATTCTGTTTAAACATTATAGACTTCTTTGAGCTGGCTTTCTTCAAGTTTGCATATGCTTCATTCATATGAAGAAGCACTTTGTGGAGTTTTCTTGCCCCTAAGATGGTTGCATTTGTATGGTTTCTAATAATCATCTCTCTCTCTCTCTCTCTCTCTCTCATGCATGCATGTGCGCGCACACATACACTCATTAGTCCTTGTTTTCTGATTTCTGACTACCATAAGGTTTAATATGGATGTTCTTTAGGAGGCGTAACATATCTCTTCATCTAGCTATGTGAGACTAGATAGGTGTTAAATACTAGAACCTATTTTCTACCAATTCACTCTATAAACATCATAATGACCATCACATCCTTCTTTGGACATCTATAACCCATTTTAATATTAACTACAGTCGATGATGACTTGCTTGCCACCAATGGGTTTCACCTAGAAGAGATCTACTTTTCTAATCACTTTTTTTTTTTAGGCCATCTACTATCGCTTGTCTACTATTTACTTTTCTTGATCTATCTTGCACAATTTCCAAGTATTCCCTAATTGTCAAACATTCACCTGAATTCCTCCATCAATCAATCTAAAGAATCCCTAATGATCCATACAATTGCTTTAATGGATTCAAAAATCTGAATCAATGTACAGAGCTCCCCTCCATAGATCTTAATGAGCAGGGTGAGACAAAATATGGAGTTATATCTAGATTTTCTTTAATGTTAGAACTCGTTGCCCACCCTACATGATAATAGGAATAGTTACATGAAAAGTATCACTGGAGTGTGGAAGACCGTGCAGCTGGGGTTCTTCGAGAATGGTCGATTAAGTGGCCACACTTGTTGGATCTGAATTTGTTATGACAGGAGGCCTATAAAAAGAGCTCTGCTACCACTTGTTATAATCAGAAGTGCGTAGGGGATGAGAAATCAATGTGAAAGACAAAAGAGTAAAACAAACAAGAGAGCAAATATAAAGATTATGTGACTCATCCACTAGCCTACATTTATGGGTAAAGGAGAGTAGAGAAATGTCATTCTAAAGAATATCTAAAGAATACAACTGTTCCTTATCAAACTCTAAAATTATAAGAATTATTTTTCCACCAGAAACTTTCTCACAAATTTCTAGACCTGCTTACACGCAACAGGACATTTTCTTGAACTCTCTCAATAATCCAGATTATTAGGGCATCTCAAGGCTTGAGCTTGAGCCATGTTGAAAGCTAGGACCATCTGTGATTAAATAGAAGAGGGATACATAGCATATTTACATGGATTAGGAAGCATGTCATGATTGAGCTTGTGAATTTCAAGACAAACTCTAACAAATCTTCACCTTGACTTGAATATTTATGCGATATTAGAAAGATGGCTGAAATCTCTTTCTACCTTTTTTAAATATCTCAAAGGGTACAACTCAAGTGTTGCATGCACCAATTAAGTGCATGCAATGCTTAAACTTGGCTATCAAAAGAGGTAACTTATCAAAATCAACTATCTTATGTACTACTAATAAAGCATAAACTACCTTTTGACTCAAATTGAGCTCACCAATTAAGTCTCATCTAACTAAGCTCATCAAATAAGCCTATCAATCAACTAAGCTTGTCAAATAAGGCTTCTCAACCAACCGAGCTCACCAAATAAGGCTCTTAACCAATTGAGCTAGCCAAATAAGACTTTTCAACCAACTAAGTTCACCAAATAAGGCTTTTCAACCAATCGAGTTCACCAAATAAGTCTCTTAACCAACTGAGCTAACTAAATAAGGTTATCAATCAATTGAGCTGACCAAAATAGGCTTCTTAACCGAGCTTACCAAATAGGCTCTCAATCAACTGAGCTGGCCAAATAGGCTCCTCAATCGAGCTTATCAAATAGTGTTCATCAAATAAATCTTTCAACCAACTAAGCTTCACTAAATAAGCTTCTTACCTAGTTGGGCTCATCAAATAAGGCTCTCAACCAAATATGCTTGATAAATAAACTTCTCAACCAATTGAGCGCACCAAAGTAGCCTTTCTAGAATAGTTACTCCGTCTATTTCAAAGTTAGTCCAAATTTATCCCGAAATTATTTTAGACTGGAATGATAACCTTTTTTCCTTTCCGCATGCCCGATAGATGCATGCCCTAGAGTTGCTTCTCATCGGCCTCCTCTCACCAGCGTTTGATCCTTATGCCAATAAGGTCGCCACTGCCACCACCTCCCAGCCATAGATCAGGGTAGAAACAGTCATTTATCTATGTCATCGTCTTCTGGTCTAATTGGGAATTATTTCGCAATGGCCTAATGTCAAGAAATAGAGAAACATGGCCATCGACCATTGCCCCCTCTCTCCTTTATGGAAGCGGACACAATTATGACGAGAGTGAGAGTTTCCTTCTCTTCTGATTGCTTCCCACTCTTTAGTAGCAAAGGAGTCTTAGCCCTTTGCTGGAGCAGTCTTCTTCCAATGATGCAGCATCAACCGACCTCCTCTTGGGCGTCCAATGGCAAGATCAAACCATTTTTGTCCAATGATTAATGGTGTTGGGTTCGAGAAAACAGCGGATCTCCTTCGCTGCATCTCCTTCCAGCATCCAATGCCCCAATCAAGCTCCTCCTTAGGCATCCAGTAGGGGCTCATTTCCAAGAAACTCATATTGGGGTTCCTCCTTTGCCCATGTAGGTGCCTTCTTCTCTGCACCGATTGTAGGCTCGATCGGCTTCAAAATGCCCCAGCCGATGATGCAAAAATAAGGGGATTTGAGTTCTTCGTAGCTCTTCTTTATGGTTCGCCTCTTCTTTGTGGCCTGCCTCTTTGCTTTTTAGGTTGAGATCAGGGGTTGACAGCAAGGGTCACTAGCGAATAGGGGACGAGACTTGGGTTTCTACATTCATCAAAGACATCTTAATGCTTGTCCTCTCATTCTAAGCAGGATAGATGACCAATCCTTTGAGATCTCGAGCGTGGATCTTAATGCTCTCAAAATGGACTTAAGGGGGCCTGTTTATGGTCCTGTAGCGGCCTATACTGAGACAAATCTACCATCTGAATATTCATGTTGGTTGCCAAGAACTCTAATACAAGCATCCTTTGCTACTATTCGAGCAATTTTCTTGCCCATGCTTAAGAACCAGGCTTTAATACCACTTATTATGACAGAAGGTGTGCAGAGAGAGTTGTAATACTACTTGTTATGAACGGAAGCACATAGGGAATGAGAGATCAACAAGAAAGACAAGAGAGTGAACACGGATTTATATGGTTCAATCACTGGTCTACATACACAGGTGAAGAAGAGTAGAGAAATTTCGCTATGAAGAATATCTGAAGATTACAAGGACTGTTTCTCATAAAACTTTGGAATTACAAGAATTGTTTCTTCATTAGAGACTTCCAAATCCGTAGGCCCTCGTACACCCAATAGGTCCCTCTCTTGAACTTTGTTAATAATTCTCTGAAGTTAACCGGATTATTGGGGCTTTCGAGGCTAAGGCCGTGAGGCCTGGGCCTAAGCCACCATGAAAGCTAGGGTATCTATGCTTATATAGAAAAAGGATATACAATGTACTACATGGACCAGGATGCGTTCTTGACATATATGGAAATAGGCCCTGACTAAGCTTATGAATTTCAAGACAAATTCTAGCATAATTTTATTATAATTTGTTCTAAGACTCTGACGTGAGAATCCATTATAAGGTTACAACAACGCTTTCTAATTGGTTGCCTTGATACATATTTTAGCCATTGTTGACGTGAAAGAGTAACATTTGTAAGACTGAAATAGAGCAGATTGGTTCCTTAGTAATTGGAAAAGAATTGTAATCCTATTTATTCCAGATTACCCCAATAAGAGATATGGCTGGCAGTTACAAAGAATGACACATGGTGCATAAGAGTGTACAGAGAGTAGTTAGTGGGCACCTGGCACATTGATGTTTACATAGGAGAGTGGTTTCACAAGTGAACACATAATTCTGAAATAAACAGTTGTTAGGAGATGCTTTCATCTCCAGATTTATAAATACAATGAGTTTTGTTGTAAAATCACTCCTTTCCTAGACAACTCTTATTATGATATCTGTCAGGCCATTTTGGCCACTTATTCTTGGGTTTCTTTTGTGTTTTAATTATCTTCTTTGATTGTGGTTCATCCTTGTAGAATTATAGAGAGATTTATGTTTGAGGATCTGTTAGCAATATTAGGGGCTAATATCGAGGAGATCTATAGCTAACAGATCAGTTTTTTCTTATTCCATGATTTTAGGAGATTTGGTAGTCTGGTACCAAATCTGTAGATATAAGTTTCCTGTTTTATAGCTTTTAGGTTTAGGTAGTTCTAATTTCCTTTCTAGATTAGCTGTAAATATCCCTAAAATAGATGAGCATTATCATCTATATAAAGAGGGGCCTGCAACCTTCTTTTAAAAGTAGTGGAATATTACTCTTTCCTTCCACAAACAAGATGGTATCAGAGCAACCCTAATTCCCTCATATGACCAAATACGGGAAACGTGATTCAAGAGCTACCGTTTCCCAATCACCTCCAATCAGGAAGCCATGGCTTCCAACAATGATAGTAACTTCATGCCCATTACAGGACACAAACTGAATGGGAACAACTATCTCCAATGGTCCCATTCCGTAATGATGTTCATATGCGGAAAGGGCAAAGATGATTATCTCACCAGAGATGCTGCCAAACCAAACAAGACGGATGAAAAGTTCAAAGTATAGAATGCCGAGAATAATATGGTCATGTCATGGCTCATTAATTCCATGGCAAATGACATTGGAGAAAATTGTCTTCTTTATGGAACAATAAAGGAGATTTGGGATGCTGCCAAGGAAATATATTTTGACAATGAGAATACATTGGAATTATTCGAGGTGGAAAGTGTTCTTCATGACTTCCGCTAAGGAGAATTAACAATGACTCAATACTTCAACACTTTCAATCGGTATTGGCAATGACTAGACTTATTCGAGGAGCACAATTGGAACTGTCCGAATGATGGAATCAGGTATAGACAAATAATTGAACGGAAGAGAATATACAAATTTCTGATTGGATTAAATAAGATCCTTGATGAAGTACGAGGAAGAATTTTAGGATCCAAACCACTACCAAATATTCGAGAAGTTTTATCAGAAGTTCGGAGAGAGGAAAGTCAAAAGAAGATCATGATGGGATCTCAAGATTCTGTGACAAATCCTGAGAGTTCAGCACTTGTGGTGAGAGGGAATCCATCCAACAACAACGATCAGAGACCAAAGAAAGGGTGACCATGGTGTGATCATTGTCAACGTTCTGGTCACACCAAGGACAACTGCTGGAAGATTCACGGCACTGGATGCCTTCTCGGTTTGCCAATGACGAAGAAGGACGAGGCAACCTTGCTTCCATGGATGAACAAACTCCACCCTAACCAACTCCCTTCAGCAAGGAACAGATAGAGATCTTGCAGAAAATGCTCAACCAATCCTTGCCTGCACCAGCTTCCACTGTGGTTGGTAAAGGATCCCTGGCACAAAAAGGTAATTTTTTAAGTGCTCTAAATGCTAACAAGGAGAGGCTCAGTCCATGGATTATAGACTCAGGAGCCTTTGATCATATGACTGGAGATGAAAAGTTGTTTTCAACTTACACCTCATGCTATAAAAGTTTAACTGTGCGAATAGTTGATGGGTCACTCTCAAAGGTGGCTGGTACAGGCTCGGTTCAAATTTCAGAGAACATCACTCTTGATTCCGTTCTACTTATACCAAAATTAAATTGCAATTTACTGTCCATTAGTAAACTCACTCGGGATCTCAACTGTGTTACTAAATTTGGTTCAAATCTGTGTGAATTTCAGGTATTGGACTCGGGGAAGACGATTGACAGTGCTAAGATGTGTTTGGGGCTCTATCTTCTAGAGGGTAATGATCCTCCTCAAGGAGCAATTCATCAATCAGATTGTTCAGTGTCCAGAAGTCCTATTTCTTTGTCTGTGAGTCAGTATAATAATAATAGTGCAATTATGTTATGGCACTATAGGTTAGGTCATCCAAATTTCTTGTATCTTGAGAAGTTGTTTCCTTCATTATTCATAATAAAAATCCAAATGAATTTCAATGTGAGATCTATCAATTCTCTAAACATATTCGCAATTCTTATCCTAACAGATCCTACAAAGCATCTCAACCTTTTTCCATGATTCATATTGATATATGGGGTCCTTCTAGGATAAAAAAATGTTACTGGTTCTCGTTAGTTCATTTCATTTATTGATGATCACACTAGACTCACATGGGTATTCCTCATGAAAGAAAAATCCGAGGCAAACCAAATCTTCAAAATCTTCACTACCATGATCCAAACACAATTCCAAGCAAAAATTCAAATTCTGAAAACTGACAATGCCAAAGAGTATTTCAATTCTAGCCTTAATGATTATCTCATGAGTCATGGTATTGTTCACCAAAGTTCCCGTGTTAACACTCAGCAAAATGGCATTGCCGAAAGAAAAAATCGGCATCTTCTTGATGTGGCTCGGTCTCTTATGTTCTCTACCCATGTACCAAAATATTTCTGGGGTGAAGCCATCCTTATTGCTGCATACCTCATAAATAGGATGCCATCTCGGATTTTTAACTTCCAGACTCCCTGTCAAATTCTCCTTCAGTTCTTTCCCACTACTCGTCTCATCTCCACCATCCCATTCAAAGTTTTCGGGTGTTCAGCTTTTGTCCATGTCCATCAACAACACCGAGACAAACTTAATCCTAGAGCTCATAAATGTATTTCCTTGGGTACTCTCCAACTAAAAAAAGGATATAAATGCTACTCACCGTCACTAAACAATTCTATAACTCCATGGATGTCACCTTCTTTGAGCAACAACCTTATTTCCCCAAATCTGATATTCAGGGGGAGACTAATTTTATCCTAGAATATTAGCTTTGGGATATTGAAGAATCACCTCATGTCTCTCCTAATTATGACCAAACCTGCCCATTACTAAATCATGAATCACTTCCTCCTCAAAATCTCTCCCTTGAGTCTTCTTACTTCCTAGAACCTCCTACTCAAGATCAAGCCAACAATCCACCTCAAAATCTAGACACTATTCAATCAACAAAGAGTGATGAATTGATTACCTACTCAAGGAGGAGAAAGAACCAAAAGGAGATGGAACAACAAGCATCTCTTAAGCAAACCCAAGAGTCTGACTCAAGTCCTAGACCAAGTGAAGATCCACCAGGTAACACTAGTCCCGAAACTAATGATGACAGTGGCCTTCCTATTGCTGTGAGAAAAGGGGTAAGATCATGCACAAAACATCCGATATACACATTTGTGTCATATGAAGGATTGTCGCCGAAGTTCAAAGCTTTTGTTGCCAACCTTGACAACATCCAAGTTCCTAATAATATACATGAAGCTCTCGGCTTACCAGAATGGAAATCAGCTATGTATGAAGAAATTCATGCACTAGAGAAAAATGGAACTTGGGAAATCTCTGACTTACCAACCGGGAAACGCCCAGTAGGCTGCAAATGGATCTTCACAGTAAAATATAATGAAGATGGGAGTGTTAATCGGTTCAAGGCATGGCTGGTTGCAAAGGGATTCACCCAATCATATGGAATCGATTATGAGGAGACATTTGCTCCTGTAGCCAAGTTAAACATAGTTCGAGTTTTATTATCTTTGGCTGCAAACCTTGATTGGCCTCTCCACCAACTAGATGTCAAGAATGCCTTTCTAAATGGGGACCTAACTGAAGAAGTGTACATGGAAATTTCCCCGGATTTGAGACAAACTACATGCAACAAGGTTTGTAAACTTAGGAAATCTCTATATGGGCTCAAGCAATCTCCAAGAGCTTGGTTTGAAAGATTTACAAAGGTAGTGAAGAAGCATGGCTACTCTCAATGTCAGACTGACCATACACTATTTGTTAAACACTCTTCTGCAGGAAAACTTGTCCTCATAGTGTATGTGGATGACATAATCCTAACAGGAGACTATGAAGAGGAAATCCATACCATCAAAAGTTTACTAGCTGTAGAATTTAAAATCAAGGACCTTGGGAATCTTAAATATTTCCTAGGTATGGAGATTGCAAGGTCAAGAAAGGGAATCTCTGTCTCATAGAGAAAATGTCCTAGATCTCTAAAAAGAGACTGGAATGCTCGGGTGTAAGCCGTCAGATACTCCTATGGATCCAACTATCAAACTAGGAGCTAAGGAAAATTGTGCACCCGTGGACAAAGGAAGATACCAAAGATTAGTAGGTAAACTAATATACCTATCTCACACACGACCAGACATTGGATTTGCTGTTAGCATGGTAAGTCAGTTCATGAACAATCCAAATGAAGAACACATGGAAGCTGTGTATAGAATCCTGAGATACCTGAAACTAACACCAGGTAGAGGATTATTTTTGAGAAGAACCAAAGAAGAGATATTGAAGTGTTCAACGATGCAGATTGGGCAGGATTAGTACAAGACCGAAGATCAACTTCAGGATATTACACTTTTGTGTGGGGAAATTTGGTCACTTGAAGAAGTAAGAAGCAGTCAGTGGTGTCAAGAAGAAGTGCAGAAGCTGAATTCCGGGCAATGGCACACGGTATTTGTGAGGGAATTTGGTTAAAAAGGATACTAAAGGAATTAAAATTTTCAGGTGAAGAACCTATGAAAATGTTCTGTGATAATCAATCAGTAATCAGCATTGCCAAAAATCCAGTTCATCATGATAGAACAAAACATGTGGAAATTGATCGATATTTTATAAAGGAGAAGATAGAGGAAGGAATAATCAAGATGTTGTACGTGCCTACATGTCTTCAGACAGCAGACATCCTTACCAAGACTCTACCGAGAAAGGTGTTTGATGATTTGAGTTCCAAGCTGGGGTTAATTAATATTTATCGCCCAGCTTGAGGGGGAGTGTAGAATTA
The DNA here is from genome assembly GCA_900491605.1 of Calamus simplicifolius. Classification (NCBI taxonomy): domain Eukaryota; kingdom Viridiplantae; phylum Streptophyta; class Magnoliopsida; order Arecales; family Arecaceae; genus Calamus; species Calamus simplicifolius. The sequence continues at coordinate 28,192 of UESW01002811.1, read as the reverse complement.
TAGAGAGATTTATGTTTGAGGATCTGTTAGCAATATTAGGGGCTAATATCGAGGATATCTACAGCTAACAAATCAATTTTTTCTTATCCCATGATTTTAGGAGATTTGGTAGTCTGTTACCAGATCTGTAGATATAAGTTTCCTGTTTTATAGCTTTCAGGTTTAGATAGTTCTGATTTCCTTTCTAGATTAGCTGTAAATATCCCTAAAATAGATGAGCATTATCATCTATATAAAGAGGGGCCTGTAGCCTTCTTTTAAAAGTGGAATATTACTCTTTCCTTCCACAAACAAGAATCCTTTTACAGCTTTCTGAATATTCTCAATTTAAATGAACAACATATTCATTAAGAAATAAGCCTATGCTGTCAACTTTCAACTGCACTGAAAGCGGGAAATCATTTTCATGGGAGCACAAAAAGAAGTGAAGGGTAGGATGATCCATTGGTCCAATTTATACAATCGAGCCCATTAGTAGTTGATCAATCAAGCAAGGCCATGCCCATGATTGTCAATCATTTGATTGTGCTCTGAAAATAGCAAACAAATCATTAGGTTAAACGATTGCCAAGTCAAATGCTTCCCTCCCTATCCTGTCAATGTGTCTTCTACTTGAAGAGCGAATAAATCTTTTATCCACCATACTTTTCTTCTGAAAGCAAGGACAAAAGAAATCAAATAATATTTTTCTTTAACCATATTTGGCATCTTAACAAATCCATTTAATCTTTATGCAATGAAATACTTAGGAAGCCCATGGGTGCAACGGTTTGCATGTTTAGCTATCCTTCCTGCCATCTGTTCTATATGTAAGTCTGAAGTAATTGTTAAGTGCTTTTTAAGTTACGAAACTTTACTCTTCTTTTAAAAAATCAGTAAATTAATTTTGCACTAGGACGCTCAAGAAAATTATATTCAACCTGTTTCCTGGACAAAAAATCTTCAAGCCATATGAGAAGGTGGTAATTTTTTAAATAATATGCACACAAGAAAGCTTGCTTTGAGAACCTTGTTTCTCCCCTGGTATTTCTTAAAAGATGTGATAATGCTTGATCTCCCCTAGAGTGGGCCAGCATTCAAAGATCAGCTGAGCAGTAAACATGTCCTCCATGATTTAAAGCCATGCATTTATCTGTGAGATGTCTGTCCTTTCTAGAGTAGGCACTATTGATATAGGGGCTTCCAAAGAGCTAGCCTACTGACATGTGACAGATCTTCCTCTTGGTGGTCAGAGTTCTCTCAATACTTAATGGCATTGACCACAGAAAAATTTAAAAATGGCTGCTGGAGATGGATTGAACTCAAGTAACCAAATTTCAAAGCTAAGAGCATCATTGATAAGTTGTTGTCAGGTGCAATTGGCATGCAGAAGGCAACAGTACACCATGCAGTGACAGATTTAGCAGATAACAAAATGAGTCTAATCCACAACTGTTTCAAAACAGTATTCACATGGGATGTAAATTTCTGAAGTAAGACATAAAGGCATGATTAACACTGGTCTTGAGATAATGTAATTATCCAAACTTGCCAAGCACAAGTTTACCACCAATAAGAGGAAAAGCCAATAATTATGGCACTTGGAAACCTTAAGACATCCAAGGAGTAAAGTCAAATATCATATGGATTGACTCTAAATCATATTGAAGGCATCTAACAATTTATGGTTGAGCAAACTTTTATGTTATTTAGTAGTAAGTGCTTTAAATATAGCTGCTCAGCAGGATTTATGCTTTAGTGAGGTGGTCATAGTCATCTGCCATTACTGTTTTATGGTATTCCAAATGATTTTTTTTCTGATAATAGTACATAATGAAAATTTTGTCACTGCTCTGTTTTTTATCTTCTTTGATGAAGAAATGCAGCATCAGATAACCAAAAGCAATTACTGAAATAAGTTGATAAAAGAATTTAGTTTATAAACTAAGCTTTCGGTTGGAGGCGGAATAATTCAGTAGTTCTTCTAACAATTTGTCAGATATGTAACATGGTTTACCTTTTATGTCATCAGAACACAGAATTGTTATTATGATCTATCCCTTGCGACAATGGCCGAAGTTTACATCTATAAACAGCATTTGATAAGTGTGCAGGTTCCATTTTTGTTTGCACATTTTAACTTCTCCATGAAACAATAAGCAATGCCAGTTATACTGATTTGTATTGTCGTTTTCAAGGTAGTTGCTAATTATATATCCTGTGGTCTTGTGCTTCTCAGAAGCAGAAGTTCTTTCAGCTCCTCTGAAACTGGTGTACAACAGATTTGTTCTACGGTAATTGAGTATCTTCCTCTGGCTTTCATTTTGCAGTTTTCCTTGTAGTTTAGGAATCTCTGGAAAGCATCAAAACCTATGAGCAACCCTTCCATCTTAGAGAAATATGTATTTATTATCATTTTTCATGTTTCTTAGAATAATTGAATGTTGGATATCTTACCATTTACAGTTTGACAAGGCAAATCTTGGGAGCAGTTGTTGATCGGTGGAATCAGCATGTTATTGTCATTGACAAAATAATCCCCCAGAATTGGAAGGTTGGCATTTACTTTTCATGATTTATATCAATCAGTTTCTACTATTAACATTGAGTGGCAAATTAATTTCTGTAAATTGCATTATTATTGATCTCCAGTTATGAGACCATTTATGCTTCTATTTTTATTCTTGCCTAGTTATATGCTATGTCAAACCATGATGGTTCTATATAAGTCACAAGCATGAACTAGTACTGAATGTGTATATGATTCAACATATTTCTTGGTCTGAAAGGTCAAATCCTAGTTTCTATCTTGTGGCAACAATTCTACATGAGAAGATGCGTTTTTTTATGTGACCCATTCTTACCATTATAGAAATGCATACAAAAAGTATGCTACTTATGCTACTAAAGAACATTAATGATGTTGATTAACATATACGAATATTGTAAGAGTTATTCGTATACATGGTTTTTTTATATGACATATTCTTACCATTATGAAAATACATCCTAAAGTATACTACAAAAGAACATTAATGATGTTAATTAAAATAAACAAATATCGTAATTATTATTCATGCACATGGTCTTGAAACTATAATGATAAGAAGATCTGAATCTAAAATCTGATGAGACTACACAGCAAACAGTAATCATTTTCTTTACCAATATGTTTGTCATCCATACATACATGCATACATATATATGCATGTATGTACGTACATATAAATGTGTGTGTGTAAAATATATATGTATATACTTATATATGTATGTATGTATCTATAGGTAGGTGGGTACATAGCTAGGTAGGCATCCAAACATCAAAGGCTGATCAGTCTCTTCTTTGCCTGGCGTGGATGTTCTTGCATTAACAGTCACATACGTGTGATGGAATTATATCTTTCCTAGGTTGTTATTAAATATTTTGAGGCAGTTTTAAGTCAAATGTCAATCTTGAAGGTGCTACCATAAGTATCTACTCCATGCTCGACATTAAAAATGATGATTTAAGTCTCAATGGGACAAGAGCTGGAACAGCAAGGCGTCTTGTTCCAAAGAGATTCCAAAACCGATCTTGATCATCTCGTCCCATCCAATTTCGATCATAATATATTATAGTGTCAATTTTAAATAATTCTAATTTATATAAAGATATAGGTTTTAAAGTTTAAATATATGTAAAATTTTAAATTAAATATTAAAATTTTATAAATAATTTTTTAAGGAAAAAAAAAAAAGCATTCCAAGCAACTTTATTTCATATATTGTTGATCAGTGAACCCGTATATAGCTTGTGACCTTGTTTGCCTGATGTACTCTGCTTGAGCCTTGTTCTACTTCAGCTTATGGATCATGCCTGTTGTCTCTCTCTCTCTCTCTCCACACACACACACAATTTAGTTCTTTGGAAATTAGATTGAGAGAAATTTTAACTGTTTCAGTATGGAAGCTGAAATTTGCATCTCATGACATTGCTGGTACAGGAGCAGCCCGCAGCAAGAATATTGGAGCTCTGCATCCTTCACCTTGCAATGGCAGAAATAACAGTGATGGGAACTAAGGCCATTTAACAAACCCATGAGCAGTTTGTTTTGAAACTGACCGTGATCTTCGGGAATCTGGGCCACCCGACTCGGTTGCAACGCCCTTACTTCCCTCCCGATAAACCAGGGAATTCCCCTGTAAATCAGGACCAACCCTCAACGCTGGTGATAAAAAACCTAGACTTTCTCCATCAAGGGGAGGGGGGGAACCATAGCAGCTCTTCTGCGAACGCCGCCGTGACCGGTGGGTCATCCAAGAAGAGAGCATGCGGCCGGCCGGGAGCTTGCGAGGACCGCATCTCTTCCCTTCCGGAGTCCCTTCTCCTCGTCATCCTCTCTTTTCTGCCCACCGTCGAAGTGATCAAGACCAGCGTGCTGTCCAAGAGATGGCAGTACCTCTGGACTCGAGTTTCCCATCTGGACCTCCAATTCCTTCCCGAAAGCTTCAGCCGACATCCCCATCACATCCGCAAGGCCCGGCAGAGGTTCCTCGACTTCGTCAATGGCTGTTTGATTCTCCGCCAGCCCGAGCCTCTCCAGCGATCCCGCCTCTGCTTCAACTTCTACGAATGTGCCAAGCATTCGGCCATGGTCGGTGTCTGGCTCCGCTCTGCTCTCGAGAGGCACGTCAAGGAGCTGATCTTGGACGTGGCGCATCATCGAATAGGCGGCATCGTCGATCGAAGCAGGGACATATATTCCTTGCCCAGCTCTCTTTATAGATATGGGTTGTTGACGAGCCTGTCGCTGAGTTACTGCAAAATTGATTTGCCAACATATTCCTTGCGTGGGAGAGTGCTAAAAAGCTTATCTCTGAGGCTGATTACTCTGGGGGACTCTCTGCTTGAAAGAATGTTCCTTGAATGCTCCTCGCTCGAGACTCTAATTTTAAAGGAGTGCGACGGCCAAAGCACAAGGATTGTAGCTGCTCGGAATCTGAAGCACCTGACAGTGGAGGAATCGAGGTATGCGCTGAAGCTTTCTGCTCCAACTCTTGTCACGGTGGCTGTTTATGGATCCGTGGTGCTTGCGATGCATTCCTTGAAGGATTTAGTGTCTCTGGTCCGTGCAACCATTATTCTTCGACATTGTTATAATAGCGTGGACCAGTTGACCAACAATGCATTGAATATGTTGCTCATGGATGTCCACCATGCACGAGTTCTCACATGGTGCAGTTGCTGCACTATGCTACGGGAGGACTACGAGGTCGACTTCTCTCGGACCTTCCGCGGCTCTTGCCGCGAGGGCATACGCGGCTCCTGCGATAATGAACATCGAGACGTCGTCGGCCATCATCCTCTGCTCCCGACTTTCCTCATTAGCCGCCTCGCCCAAGTACGTTGCATGCAACAGATTGCATACACGTAAAGGGCTTCGGCACAGGAGAAAGAGACCGTGAAGTCTCTCGCAATGGCCTCACACACTTCATACATGCAACGTTACTCTGGAGAGTAAAATAAGAGGTTACGTGACGGTATTCAACCCTACATGAAAGGAAGATCTCTCTCTCCCTCTCTCTAAATATTACTTGATTATAAAACTCCTGTTCTACAGACCACTGACTTGAGCGTCGGAGGGTCCCCGCCGGAACTATCGGCCCGGGATTTTTTGTAGGCTTTCAGAGAAAGAAGGCGACCTCTTCGTATTCCTGAAGGCCATGGAGACCTCAGTTAACCCAACGCTCATCACAGGTGATTTGGCAGCAACAGATTGGCGCGCCAGGAAGGGGGGAAACGCACGTAGTAGATGAACATTCTCCCTACAACTTCTGTAAGGAAGACGATGATGACAACGCGAGCTCAGGAAGCTTTCACCAGTTGCGCTGAGGGGCACCGCACAATAGCAAGCCAACCAACTTGATTCCCTGGGGGGCAGACCATCAGTGGGAGAAAGCGCTTAAGTATGCTTAAGACTATTTCTTTCACAGATGCTTAAAAATCAGGGAAGTTTGATCAACTACGCGTTGGCACCTACGCCCAGCGTACTATGGCACCTAAGAACGTCCAACGTCGGCAATGAAGACCAACTCCGCGCTGACCAACTATAGCGTTGACCAACTACGCGTTGGCACCTGTTACTATGGCACCTAAGACCGACGTCCAACGTCGGCAATGAAGACCAACTCCGCGTTGGCACCCAAGACCAACTACGCGTTGGGATCGACACCCAGCGTCAACTACGCGTTCTTTCGTTTCTATCGTTTGTATGGTTTCTCATTGCATGGATCAATTTTTCTCGTGTCATGATGAGCCCATTTTACCATTATAGAAATTCTCGATGATACAAAAAGTCATGCTACTTATGCTACTTACTGCTACTAAAGAACATTAATGATGTTGATTAAACATAACGAATATTGTAAGAGTTATTCGTATAACATGGTTTTTTTATATGACATATTCTTACCATTATGAAAATACATAAAATACTAAAAGAACATTAATGATGTTAATTAAAAATAAACAAATATCGTAATTATTATTCATCGTACATGGTCTTGAAACTATAATGATAAGAAGATCTGAATCTAAAATCTGATGAGACTACTAACAGCAAACAGTAATCATTTCTTTACTCAATTGTTTGTCATCCATACATACATGCATACATATATATGCATGTATGTACGTACATACGTAAATGTGTGTGTAAAATATATATGTATATACTTATATATGTATGTATGTATCATATAGGTAGGTACATAGCTAGGTAGGCATCCAAACATCAAAGGCTGATCAGTCTCTTCTTTGCCTGCGCGTGGATGTTCTTGCATTAACAGTCACATACGTGTGATGGAATTATCATCTTTCCTAGGTTGTTATTTATTTTGAGGCAGTTTTAAGTCAAATGTCAATCTTGAAGGTGCTACCATAAGTATCTACTCCATGCTCGACATTAAAAATGATCTGATCGACATTAATCTCTAAAATGAGGGCTAAGAGCTCGGGACAACAAAGGCGAGTCTTCAAAATCCAATTAAGAACTTCCGAAAAGCATCTTGATCATCTCGTCCCACTTCCGAATCGATCATAATATATTATAGTGATCAATTATATAATCATGTTCTTAATAATTATAAATTTATAAATTTCAAATATCAAAATGTTAAAAAATATAAATTAAAATAATATTTTTAAGGTTTAAAAAGCAAAAATTTTATTTCAAATTGGTTTTCAGTGAATCAATTATATAGCTTGTGATGCCTGATGTGTCTGCTTGCCTTGTTCTACTCTGCTTGAGCCTTGTTGGATCTTATGGCCTGTTGTGTGTGTGTCTCTCTCTCTCTCTCTCTCTCTCTCTCCACACACACACACAATTTAGTTCTTTGGAAATTAGATTGAGAGAAATTTTAACTGTTTCAGTATGGAAGCTGAAATTTGCATCTCATGACATTGCTGGTACAGGAGCAGCCCGCAGCAAGAATATTGGAGCTCTGCATCCTTCACCAGGCAATGGCAGAAATAACAGTGATGGGAACGAGGCACCAAATTGTCATAAATGAGGTCAGTTATCCTCCTGCTGCCAGCCAAGCTAGTGGGTTTTATTTTATCATCTAACTCGTTACTTAAAATTGTCTTCCATGAAGGCTGTTGATCTTGCGAAACGGTTCTGTGATGGCTGTGCCCCTAGGATCATCAATGGATGCCTCCGGACTTTTGTCATAGATTTCAGTGCAATGGATGCTGTTCAGTCTTAGAGCTTGAAAATTAAGGGCGTCTTTATAGCAGAGCAGAAGTGGAAGCAGCGAGTTAAGGAAATTCTCATTGCCTTTATTATACTATAGCAATCATCTGAAGTGGGATGAGAAGCGTGAGGGAGAACTGCTAGTCTAGCTGTGGTGGTGAAAAAGACTTTTGACAACTTTTTATCGGTTACTTGGAGAACCAAGAAGGGATGAGAAAGAACAAGATACACTTGGATTTGAAATGATTCACCATGAATGTAATTCTTAAGCATATAATTGGGATCGTTAATTTTATTTTGATTAAATACCATTCCCTCCTCGAGGTTCGACGGGGTAATGCGTGTGAATGCATTGTAGGTTGCTAGTTTTGGTATGGTTGATCCCACAATCTTCTATTGACGGCTCTTTATAAACTTTCGACCCAAGTTCTAATGTAAGATGTGGTAAGCTGCCACAACTTCACAAGAAAATGACCTATGTTGTTGAAAAGGGCCTTTGTCTCGCAATAATAATATTCACAATGGTCTTTTCAAGTTGAAGATCCGTACAGTTGATTGCTCTGCATATGTTTTGCCATATATGTGGGTGAAAATTGAGTGATTCAAATGTATTCCATCTATGTTTTAAAATAAACTATTCCCTCTATCATTTGAGTTGGGAAGCCATTCATTCATGATTTCTTGTTTCTTGGGTAAGAGGTATCTAATCATTAGTCTTTGGAGAGATTTATGATGGCAGGTCACTGGATTGGGAATCAATGTTGTCATCTCGTAGCGAATCAAAGGTTTTCGGGTGCCTCTCGGACTGAGCCGGACGCGAGTATTTTTAGAAGGAAGTTGCCGTAGTGGAGGAACTACTGGAGCAATGAATAATTAAAATCAAAACGCTCAGTAAAAGCCAAAACCTCCCACGTTCGAGACTTGTATATGAGGATTGAGGAAGATGCTTCGTAAGAACTTTGAAGCATTAGGGGTGCGGTATGTCGTTTTGGTGAGGAGCTATTATTTAGCGGTGGATCTCTTTCTCCTACCCGTTGAGATGCATCCAAGCATAAGCTGATGGATTGAATCGTGCCAATGATAATGCAAACGCAAAACATAAAGTCATGTTCGACTCAGTTTTGGATTACATAGTGGACATACATTTGAAGTTGTATTTTAAAGATACCAAAAGAATATGTATTATTTTATCAGTAATCCATTCCCTCCAAATCATAAAAATTAATAATTTGATACAATACGTGATGGTACCACATAATATAATAAAAATTATTATTATTAATTTTTACCTAATATCAAGGCTATCTCAGCGATCTCTCTGGCTTCCGTCACTCGTGCGTCTTGGTTTTTTTTTTTTTTTTTTCATTGACATTTGAGTCTTTTGAGCCATTTATACTTATCATTTCGAATTTAATACCTTATGCTCATACAGTGAACAAGTTTTTTATGCTACAATTATTATTTATTTAGCTTTCCTCTTGCCTTTGCTCTAAAGTAGCTTTCATTAGTTTTGAGATTTTGTACATCCTTTTAAGCTCCTTGCACTTATGCCTTATGCCTATGCGCAGGTCTCGCATGTTAAAATATAAATTTTTTTGCTTCTAATACTTTAGCTTTCTTTTTTGCCTTCATTCTAATTTTTAGATTTTGCCATCTAAGTGCACCTGCATCTCTATTGCTAGATAAAAGATGGGTTTTTTTAATAAAAAAAATTACATTTTCTTTAGGCAACTAGGTCCCTAAACTCTCTAAGCTTTCATCGTAGTTTGCAATTGTATGTCAAATGTTATATAAGAACCATGATGATACCATAGCTCATTTAGCTCCGCAGTTTTCTTATATCCACTTAATCTTTCAATGGGATCAGCTTAGCGAGACTGCATCTTCTTGTACCATCCCTTTTAGGCGCCATCTAATCGAAACATTATATATTGTGTGAAACCCCTCAATTAAATATTTTTTTATTTATATAATTTATGATATATAATTAAAAAAATAATATATTATTTTCTACATGGTGATTAATTAGAAACGAGGAATAAACCATAAAAATCAATGATTATTTGCGGTTAGGTGCTTTTTTTTTTTTTTTTGATAAAAGTGGGTGATCACATTAGTCTAGTGCAAGTCAACCCTGATACATCCAAAAATACAATTTGCTTTAGTTTAATGGGGCAGGGGTCTCTCTATTTTCAAATCAAAAAATCGGAGTGATAGGCCACTGAGGCCGTCATCCAATCCGCCGCAGCATTAGCTTCCCGATAAACATGCTGGATCTGGATAGTGTGAACCTCCTAGAGGGTAGATCAGATATCATGGAGTAAAGGGTTATTTGAAATTTGATCACAATAATCATGCCGAACCCATCGATCAATTGTAGTAGAGTCCCACTAAATGAAGAGACAATGAGCATAAAGGATCTGAGTGGCGAATGAAATGCCTGCCCAAGCTGCATAAAGCTCAGCCAGAGGAACTGAGGAGTCTAGGAGGCCGAAGCCATCCATCGCCAATATTACTCCATCAGTCCCATGGATAATAAATGCTGAGCCAGCACATTTTTCTGAATACTTCCATCAAAATTGATTTTGACAAACCCTAGAGGGGGGCTCCCAAGATATGAAGACCGTATGCCAGTACACTGCCGAGTTAGCAGAGGAGCCCCAATGGCCAGAGCTATTAGAATCAACACAAAACATGGAGTGTGTATTCTTCAGAGAAGGAAATAACTTTCCTCATAACCCTGAGGGGAGGTACAACATCATAAGTGAAAATAAGTAGGCTTTGCGATAACCAATCTGGTAGGCTATGCCAGCCCAAATAGCGCCCTACTGCCAAATTCTCCTCTGGATGTCGCTCAATAGAGCAGTCATTCGAAAGCCATCAGCACCCTCCCTAGGGTGGTAACCCATCATCTGCTAGATATGTCTCGCTTTAGGCCTGCAACCTGCTTATAGAAGAACTAGTAGGCGTACATTTAGAAGATTGGCAACTAATAAACGAATTCTTACTTTTCGTGCTTTTGATTTTTCGCATTCGGATAACAAATTTCAAATATTATTTATCAAACTGCATGCTCATATAATATTAATAATAAAATAGTATCAATTACTTTTGATAATGCATCTAATAATAATTTTGCTATTGTATTATTAAATAACTCTTTGCATCCCATTTTAGATGGACAATTATTTCATATTAGATGTGCATGTCATATATTAAATCTTTCTGCTTAATTTGGCATGGACATAATTCAAGAGGTTATTTTAAAAATTAGATATGCAGTTTCTTTTATTAATGCTTCAAGGTCAAGACTTCAAGAATTTAAACAATTATATGTAGATCATAGTAAACGTTTTAAAAAATTTAAACTTAATGTAATTACTCATTGGAATAGTATATATACCATGATACATGATGCATATCCATACAAGAACTTATTAAGTGCTTATATTAATGATCGTGGATTAGGATTTACATTGACTGTAATTGATTGACATCAAGGTAAAATTTTAAAAGATTTTTTGGTTATTTTTATGATGCTACAAATGTTCTTTTAGGTATTTATTATCCAACTTCTTGTTCATTTTTACAAAAAGCATATGTAATTAGTGAAAAATTTAAAGAATATAGATATCATGAAGTTTTAATGCCTATTATATGTAATATGGAAACTAAATGTGATGAATATTGGAATAGGACATGTCTATTGCATAACTTAGCTGCTGTTTTTATCCTAAAGTTAAATTAAATGGCTTAAATTTTTTAATTGATCAATATTGTGAAAACATGAATCAAAATCCTGAACCTGCTAAAGATGAGGTAACACGACTTCTTAATGATATTTATGGTTGATATAATGACAAAATTTGTGGCTCAAAGCTCTGTTTCTTCTTCTAGATCTCGTTCATCATCTATTTTTTATTCATTAGAAGACACGCACATGCTTCATCTTCATCTTCTTCATCTTTAAGTAATGAATTAGAATTTTATTTACGAAACGATCTTCATTCTACATATGATGAAGATCAAATAGAAGTCTAGATATATTAGCTTGGTGGAACAGTATTAGAAATCAATATCCTGTTATGTCTGCCATTGCACGAGATATTTTAGCTGTGCCGATGTCCACAGTAGCATCGGAATCCGCTTTCAGTGTAGGTTGACGTGTTCTAGATGAAAAGAGAAGTAGGATGACAGGTGAGATGGTTGAGATGCTTCTCTACTACAAAGATTGGCTGGATGTTGAGGCGAGGCTTCAAATAAGGTGAACATGACTTAACCAGCGAAGATGATGATACAAATACTACTGATGAGTGAGTCATCTTTATTTTTATAATTATATATTTTTATTTTTTTAATTATTAAAGTGAGTTATCTCTATTTTTTCTCTTTTCTTATTTATTATGTTCTGGAGGTCATGCCTAGCCCCCTCCCTCCATGTACCATTTTGATTTTAAATTAATAAACTGGTAGGAGTCTATGCCAAACCCCCACTATTAAGATGGCTTCATATTAATAAATTTCTTTATTTCCAACTAATTTTTAATTTATTAAAAAATATTTTTTTATAAATTTTTTTTATCAAGCTCTTTGGGTCGTGCCGGTCTAGGCCCATATGGATCGTGCTTGGACACGGACACGGCAAGGCCCACCTAAGCTGGCATGGCCCAGACCCATGTGGGCCGGCATGCCTATCATGGGTCATACCGTGTTAGACCGATGAAATTTTTTTTTGAGCTGACACGATATGATTTACTGGACTGTATCAGATATTCCATTATATGCTAATTCATGAGCAGCAGTCTAGTACCCATCTCTAAAAGTGACCTTCACTTGAAACCAATTACTAATTACCATCGGTTTGGCCCAGATCGCACGAGGATTAAAAGCACACCGCGAGACACCAGAAACAGGCCTAGGACCGCTGCCTATAAAACGGAACCCAGGTCCCGTTGCGTTGTCTAGGGTTTTCTCGGCCTCGTCGGCTCCTCCTCTGCTCGGTTTTCTGGGATCAAGGTTTTTCCTTCCTCCAGAACCCTAGCCCTTCTCACTTCTCTCTCTATATATATACTGTCAGATTTCTTGATTCAATCTCTATTTTGAAAATCATATGGTCCTACTCTTAGATCTGGTCGCGTTTTTCTATCGTTCTTGTTAGCCAATGATTGGGTTTTCTTCCTTTATCGTTGGCTGATGCTGCTTTGGTTTTTAAAAGTATTTTAGCTGTGTTTGAGGATGGCCTGATATTGCAATTGTTTGCTGCTGGATTCTGGGTGCAGCAAGGAATCTATCGTCAGGCCAAATGTTTCTCCTCCCTTTATAGCTCCGATGATCCTCTCTAGGTTCTTTCGGTGACAAGGAAGGTATATTTCTTCAAATTTTTCTTCATGTTATATCTATATATTTCAACGATAGATTTCATCTATTATTTTTTGCACTTTGCCCTTTTTTTTGTTTGTTATATTCGTGTTATATTCTAGAGGCATGATGTTGTATGATGAGGCGAATCAGACGGATTCCCATTGATTTCAATAAGATGATATCATTAACCAGCTACTTCTGACGCATTGTGCCTTCTCTCATCCATTAACATTATATATAAATTATAGGTTTGGGTTTTTTTTTTTTCTTTTCTTTTAACATTTTTCAAGAATAGCTTAAAATCTGATTGTTTAATTTTTTTGAAATTTGTCAATGCATGGAAAATCTTGATGAGCCTGTGATGTGAGAAAACAATATTTGCTACTCTTGATGGGGGAACCCATCTGATGATCACCAACCACCAAGATCTCTGAGGCTCTGGTTTCCACTACCTCATCATCCTTGTCTTCTTTTTCCCTGTTAGTACACGCGAAGAAAAGGATCTTCTTCTCTTGTGATTGGGATGCAAATAAGGCCAGAAAGCATGGTTTCTACTTTCTGTTCGTGCCTGCGGTCTCTTCCACAGCAATTCGATTAGAAGCTTGTTGTAGCCTTAAGCTTCTCTTCTGCTGCAATTTGAGGGTTATGGTTTATGGGTTGCATTGGGACTGGGCACAACCCAAACTAATCCAGAATTGAATTGGATCAACAATTTTTTTTTAAAAAAAAAATCCCAAAATTTAATCCCCTTTTCTCGCATTGGATTATATTGAATTTAATAAAAATAGTTAAATTGATTATCTAATTATATAATGAATATGCTATATAGTGAAATAATTGTAAACAACTTGGAAACAAGATTATCGAAAGTTGATATGCATCACTATACAAATTATATTATGGGAAAAAGATTGATTTCTTGCTAACATCTAATATACTTTGTTATATATATATACATAAATATAATCCATATTGGATTTAAATTTGAACATAACCTGGATCATGATCTCAGTTTAAGTGTGAATTCTTAGTAGTGGAATTGTGACAATTTAGTAATGAGGAAATTGCTATTGCTATATTATGATTTGCAGATAATTTTTAGTTTTTAACTTGCAACTACTGCTGGTTATATTGTTTTTTCATTATAGTTTCTAATGGTTACAGTGCTTTTTCAATATAATTTCTAAGTTTTATGAGGCATGAAAGGATTATATCTTCATCTATTTTTTTTAATTAGTTGTATGTGACCATAAATGGCTGAATGATTAATGGTCTGTTTATATCTTTGGATGAGAAGATAGGGTGGAGGGGAGAGTGAAAGGAGGAAAGGAGAGGGGGAGGGGAAGGGATGATTATTCTCCTATTATTTGGGTAGGAGCGTAGGAGGAAGAAGGGATAAATACAATATTTTTCTATTGAAATAAATTGAAAACTAAGCTTATTAAAAAAAATCTGCTACAATGCTAACCTTTTTTTTATAAAGAAAGCACTGCTTTACCAACTTTTAAAAGAAATTGTTTTGCATTAGAATGTTAACCCTTTCCATTGCAAGAAACCATGATCTCAAAGAATGATGTTTCGATAAACTTTATGATGCGTATCGTAGCGCAACGATTAAAACACTTTAATTTCACTAATAGAATAGCGAGAATAAGGGATCAAATCTACAATTATCTTAAAATACTTAATTTCACTAATAGAATATAAGGGATCGAATCCATAATTATCTTGAAATAAATTTATAAATTTAAATAAATAGATAATTAGTAATGAAAAATAATTAAGATATGATCAATTTTATAAGAGCACGACCCGTACCCTTAGATAACGGCTCATCCTTTTTTAAGATATATAGTCAAAAATTATTTTACTTAAATAGAATTTAATAAAAATTAAACATGAATAAAAGTTTTATTTCATAACATCCAAGAGTGCATATTAAAATCTAAAATTAAAGAGTTTTATTTTTAGGCAACAAGCAACAAATTCTTTCTAAACTAAACCAAAGCCAGGCTGAACCAGATCGAAGACGGCTAAACTGGGCCCTCTGCCCTCTGTTCTTCCTATGCCTCCAAGCCACGAACGAATCCTCATGAATAGAGCCTCCACGAACCAAGGTGAAGTCTCTGTTCGTCCTCTAAAGTCGCCTCCAAGCCACGAACCTCCTAGAAACAGAGCCTCTACGAACTCTCTAGGAACCCACGGACGCATAACAGAACTTTTTAGGATCCCACGAACGCAGAACAGAGCGAACAGAACTTTTTAGGATCCCACGGACGCAGAACAGAGCAAACAGAACTCTCAGGATCCCACGGACACAGAACAAAGCGAAAAGAGCGCAGAATAGAACTTCCACGCGATTAGAAAATTTGTTTTTTCCTTTTGCAAAATTCCTTTATTAGAAAAATGTTAGAAAATTAATCAGAAAATTTGTACTCAAAATTTAAATTAAAATCAAAATTAAAAGGAATCAAACTGGTCGACGTGTGTTAAACACTGCCCTAAGATAAGTTTTCATCTTCTCGTGCGGGTTGTTGGTGAATTATCCTCAAGGTACAACGACCTGATTTGATTCGATCCTCTACCACGAGCACATGATTGGGTGGAGGTTCAAACCGAGTGATTCTTTAGATGCCCAAATATAATAATAAAATAGTTAAATAAATCTTTTACCATCGGTAGTTTGTTGAGATAGATTTCTTGTTGAGATTCCTTGTTAAGACAATATTAGGATTTGCAGCAAAGAATCTTCAAGGGTTTGCAGGATTTGCAGCAACAGAATTTGCGCAGGATCTTCAAAGAATTTGCAAGATGTTCAAGGATTTTAGCAACAAAATTTGTAGCAACGGGATTTTTAAGGATTTTATTTTCTGCATTTATGTTTTCTACTTATTTCTCTTAGTTTATCCATATATTTATATAAAAAAATTAACCGTTTCATCATTCCTTTCCGAACGTTGGTCATGGAGCGTGAGCGTGCGGAATAAAAGCTTGCAAACGCTTGCTGCAGAATAGAACTTCCACGCCACGAACACGTTGGGAACTCACGAATGGCTCTTGGGGACTCCCAATGTTCGTAGAGGCTATGTTCCTAGGAGGTTCGTGGCTTAGGCGGCTGCAGAGGAAGAACAGAGACTTCACCTTGGTTTGTGGAGGCTCTGTTCTTGAGTTCGTGAGGATTGTTTGTGGCTTGGAGGCAGAGGAAGAACAGAGGCCTGGTTCAGCCGTCTTCAGTCTGGTTTAGCCCAGCTTGGTTCAGCTGGTTTAGGAAGAATTTGTTGCTTTCTTGTTGCATACTTAATGTCAGAAAATAAAACTCTTTAATTTTAGATTTTAATGCGCTCTTAAATGTTATGAAATAAAACTTTTATTCATGTTTAATTTTATTAAATTCTAGTTAAGTGAAAATAATTTTTGATCGATCTATTCTTAAAAGGGACGGACCCTTATCTAAGGGTACGTGTCGTGCTCTTATAAATAGATCATATCTTAATTATTTTTCACTACTAATTATCTATTTATTTAAATTTATATTTATTTCAAGATAACCGCTAAAGTCCATGTGGATTTGATCCCTTATTCTTGCTATTCTATTAGTGAAATTAAGGTGTGAAATGGGTTTTTAAAAATTTTAACATTTAACTAAGTGCTTTGATATGAAAGTGCTTGAGTGCAATGTATAGATAAATGTTAAGCACAAATAAATGAGATAGAGAGAGACAAAGCATGACAAACACAAAGATTTTATAGTGGTTCGGTGTATCCAATACCTACGTCCACTCCCAAGCAGCACTTTCCATACTATAATTCACTTGATTACAGTTGAGTTGTTTTATAAACTCACAACCAAACTTGTTATTTTTTGGGGTCACAACGAACCCAGCTGATTTTTTCCGGGCTCACCAGCATAAAACCCAACCATAAGCTATCTTAGCTTGTCTCGAGGTATACTACCTCCACTAATTCAATTCCCTGATTGAATTAGCAAACAACAATAAAAATAGAGTTTTGAATACAAAACAGCTTCTCAAATGAGCAAATATGCAATTAAATAAACAAAGGTAAGAAAAGTTTGTTTGAAGCGATTTGATGTATGCTTTTCTTCTTTTCTTCTTCTCTTTTGAAAGATTGAATCAGGCCTCAGCTCAGATTCTTCACAAAAATCACGGTGGAGAAGTTGGAGAGAAACCGGGCTTTTGCTTTTTCCTTTTTACTTGGAAATCCTTGATTCTGAACTTTGAGTGCTTTTTTTTTTTGAACTCTCTAGGATTGATGGATGAGTCTTTCCTCTTGATTTCTCTCTCTTTTTACTAAGTATTTTTCTTGATTTTTTTATTCTTTTTCAAACGGATGGTTCCCTTTTTATAGATTTCTTAATCCAAGTTTAGGTGAGAAAAATAGCTGTTACAGAGTAGTTGGATTGCTTCTGCACATACAAAAATAACCGTTAGAGATTAGGTGGAAAAAATATTACCGTTGGAGTCCGTTCTGATATTTGAAAATCCGTTCCTGACAGGTTGGAGTCGGCTCCAACTTTGCAGGTGTCGGCTCCAACTCGGGGTGTCCAAAAATAGCAAATAAAAAGTTGTTGAGGAGTCGGCTCCGAAAAGGTAATGTGTCGGCTCGGCGCTTTCCGGAGTCGGCTCTAGATTTCAAAGGTGTTGACTCTAACTATGTCCAAAAAACATGCTCTTTGTACTCAGGTTAGAGTCGGCTCCAAAAACTCAGGTGTCGGCTCCGCAACTTTCAGGTGTCGGCTCCCGAACTCCAGGTGTCGGCTCCGGAAATAACACAGAAAATACTTCTCTGTATCTCATGTTGGAGTCGGCTCCGAAACTCTAGGTGTCGACTCTGGACCGTGCCAAAATTCTAGAAAAGTTCTGATACGCCCTAAGGTGGCTCCAGACAGTTGAGGTGTCAACTTTAAGTTTTGAACATAAATAATTTCCATTAAAATTCGATTCAAAACTTATTTCCTTATACCTTTTGACTGATTAAACATTTTCAATGTCTGAAACACTTCTTAAATTTATCAGAAAATAATGAATATACTCATGTCTTTTGTTAATCATCAAAATCAATAATTGGGTCAACAATCTCCCCCTTTTTTATAATGCAAAAACATTGAGTATATGCATGATTAATTAATGAAATTTTCAAAGAAGATAAGTTCTTATAGTTAAGCTCCCCCTGAATGAGATAGCTCCCCCTATGATACTTAACATCTTCTTTCCTTATCATTTAAACTCCATGCATATCAAATTAAGCTCATTTCATTTAATGTTTGATACCAATTAAACTTATTTTATTGAAACTTCTTAATACCAATTTCTTAATGAAATTCATTCAATGTATGTATATAATTATCTTCTTTCTCCTTTGTACATTTAATTGTAACTTTTATGCATATACAAATATCATTTACTTCTCTCCCTTTTTTGTAATCAACAAAAAGGTTAAGAAGTTACAAGTAGTATAGATCAATGCATTAAACATAAGTGAATCAAAACTTAATTCAAGTCATTCTATATCAAAGTTCCATGATAGCAAATATGATATTCATTACATCATAAATACTTTCAACTATATGAAAATGTTACTTTCATTGCAAAAAATTACTTCAATTACATCAAAACATATTAAACTAAACATCAACTTTTAATAACAAAAAAAGAAAGAAAACTTCATTACAACAAAATGAAAATATTATTTAATGATTTTTAAGAAGTCTTTGCAAATCTTCTATAATTTTTTTCATTCCTTCACTTTGAGTTCTGACAAATTCCTTCAGTCTTCTATCAACGAATGCAGATGCAGTAATAATTTTCTCTTGAAGCTCTGCATTGCATTTAGAATAAGTCTCAGAATCTCCTCCAATCTCTTTGAGTTCCTCAAATATGTGCATGAGATCAGTCTTCAAAGATTCTGACGAAGATCCAAGAGTGGACTCAATCTTACTCACCTTATCATCCAAGGAATAAAGAGTCTCTCTAAGTTCATAAATCTGCTATCTAACTCAGTCTTCATCTCTTCTTTATGATTCAAAAGTAATGATTTCAATTGCTCCATTTGAGTGTCAGAAAAACTGGTAGAAGCTTGAACAAATGAACTTGTAGCAGGTGCAGGAGCTGCTGAAGGTGCTGGGCTACTAGGTCCTGGCGAAATATGTCTCACTGAAGGTCCAGGTGCTGTAGCTCCAACATCAGTAGCTCTTTCATCCAAGAGATATTTCTTTTCCCAAATTCATCTTTCTTCACAAATCCCATTCTATGCACAGTTGCTAAACTATAATAATCTGTGTGCCTTAAATTTTTCTTGGGTTCATTTTCAAATAACAACACCCTGGCTTTGGAATACTAAAGTCAATATCATACCATAGGATAAAGTGGATCTTCTCTTATTCCCGGCTTCAGCCATATACCAAACCATTATACTAGCCAAATTAATTTGTTGTCCAGTCAAAACACTGTCCATTATAACAATGTCTCGCTCTGAGATAAACTCAAACCTCCTAGTCTTGGGAAAAAATCCAATCACATATTATGAAGTAATCTTAACTCAAGAGGTAATTGGTTTTCCCTAATTTCTTCAAACTCAGAGATTTCTCTTCCTAGCATCCTTGATAAAGCATTTGACCTTTCACTATGAATGCTTCCAACAAGCCCAGTAACAGGAATCCCTAAAAGATTTCCTAGAATTTCTGAGGTTATATGAATCCTTTTCCCTCTCACAGAACTAACTATTCCTCCATCTCCTCTAGACAGATTGAAATAAAATTCCTTGACTAAGGTCAGATAAGTGGGTAAATCAAGGGAACACACCTTATCCCAACCTAGTTCTTTTAACTGCCACCCAATAGTGAAACCTTCTTCCTCAAAGAAATAAAAGTCTATCTTTCTGCCCATTGTGATTACTCGGCCGGCTAAGGTGTCGATTTGAGGTGAGGAGGGGCTTGGAACAGTGCTCGGTGTGGATGACGAAGAGGACGAAGAGCTCGGTGAAGGCTGCCTTGCCGGACGCCTCACTGTTCGTTTTTTGGTCGTCACCGCTCCACCAAACATGGATCCCCTACGTTTTGGGTGCCATTGAGAGCTAAGGAGTGGTTAATTTTAGGGATTTAGGGTTTTGGAAAAGTTTGAGAGAGTTTGGAAGAGTTAGGAGTCGATTGGAATGAAAGAGGAGTCGGCTCTACCCTAGATAAGTCAATATGGGATCACTTGGAGTCGACTCCCGCAAAGCGAGGTATCGGCTCCAGATCGCTAATACAGTCAGCACTCGAACTGGAGTGGGCTCCGCTAAGGCGGTGTCGGCTCCAAGGTCTCAGACTGAGAGCGACACAGATAAGGTGTCGACTCCATAAATTGTCGACTCACTGACAGTTTCAGAAAAAATAAAGAGAGTTTTAAAGATCCGAAACATGTCAAAAGAAAATCAATAAATTTTGGATAAAATCTTTGGAATGTAGTAAATCAAATGGTTCAAATATCTAGATGATTTATCCTTAGAATCATGAAAGATATTTCAAGAAATTGATTGAATTCTAGATAATCAATCTTAAGGGTTTCAAAATCATTTCAAAGGGTCACAAATCCCTAACTCTCCTCTAAGATAACAAAATCTTTCTTCACTTAAAGGTTTTGTAAAGATGTCAGCTAATTGTTCTTAGTTCAAGATCTAAACATAATCAAACAAATTCATCATTAGCTACATGTTCTTATAAATGATATCTAATTTCTATGTGTTTTGTTCTTGAGTGTTGAATTGGATTTTTAGTTAAATTGATTGCGCTAGTGTTATCACATCTTATGGGTGTTTTATCAAGTGTGATACCATAGTCTTCAAGTTGTCGCTTAATCCATAGGATTTGCGCACAGCAACTTCCAGCTGCTACATATTCAGCTTCAGTAGTTGATAATGCAACTGAATTTTGCTTTTTGCTAAACCATGTGATTAAGTTACTTCCTAAGAAATGGCATGCACCACTTGTGCTTTTTCTATCTAATTTACATCCAGCATAATCAGAATCGAATATGCAATTAGGTTTAATGTTGAGTCTCTAGAATACCATAAACCTACATTTTTAGTTCCATTTAGATATCTTAAATTCTTTTAACAGCTATTAAATGTGATTCTTTAGGTTCAGATTGAAATCTAGCACATAAACATACTGAAAACATAATATCTGGTCTACTTGCTGTTAAATAAAGAAGGGATCCGATAATACCTCGATAATGCTTTTGATCAACTTTCTTACCTTCTTCATCTTTGTCCAGCTTGCATGAAGGACTCATTGGAGTTCCGAGGGGTTTCATTGTTTCCATACCAAACTTTTTGAGAATTCTCTTGTGTATTTGGTTTGGTTGATAAAGATCCTTCTTGCTTTGTTTGATTTGGAGTCCAAGGAAGAAGTTGAGTTCTCCCATCATGCTCATCTCGAATTCTCCCTGCATCAACTTTGCAAATTCTTGACAGAGAATTGTTAGTAGCACCAAAAATAATGTCATCTACGTATATTTGTACTACAATAAATCTTTATTTTCTTTTCAAAAAAAGGTTTTATCAACATTTCCTCTTGTAAAATCATTTTCTATTAAAATTTACTTAACCTATCATACCAAGCTCTAGGTGCTTGTTTCAAACCATAAAGCTTTGTGCAATTTAAAAACGTGATTTAAATTCATGATCTTCAAAACCTGGTGGTTGTTCTACATAAACTTCTTCATTTATAAATCCATTTAAAAATGCGCTTTTAACATCCATTTGAAATAAGTTGAATTCATATGACATGCAAATGCAAGTAATAGTCTAATGGCTTCTAATCTAGCTACAGGTGCAAAGGTTTCATCAAAATCAATACCTTCTTCTTGATTATATCCTTTTGCAACTAATCTAGCTTTTTCTAATTACTATGCCATTTTCATCTAATTTATTTCTAAATACCCATTTTGATCCTATTACTGAATGATTTTTAGGTCTTTCAACTAAGGTCCAACATTATTTCTAGTAAATTGATTTAATTCTTCTTGCATTGCTAACATCCAATTATTATCTTTTTCAGCTTCTTCAATAGTTTTAGGTTCTATTTGAGATACAAATGCAAGATGATTACTAATATTTCTCATAATGATCTAGTTCTTATTCCTTGAGATGGATCACCTATAATCAATTCCTTTGGATGACTATAGCATATCTCCAATCTCTTGGAAGATCTATATCATTATGATAGTATCGATAACATCAACCTTATGTGAATCATCATCTTTAGCTTCTTGTTCATGATCAGAAGATACAATATTAATTTTTCAAGATCTTTTTCAATTATGTTTGTATCTTCCTCATCATCAATCTTTTCAGAACAGATGCTAAAGATTCATCAAAAACTACATGAATGGATTCTTCTACTATTAAGTTTTCTTGTTAAAGATTCTATAGGCTTACTAGTTGTTGAATAACCTAAGAAATTCCTTCATCAGATTTAGCATCAAATTTTCCTAAGATTATTTTACCATTATTATGAATGAAACATTTACATCCAAATGCATGAAAGTATTTTATATTTGGTTTTCTTTCATTCCATAATTCATAAGGTGTTTTCTTAATATTGGTCTTATTAAAGCTCTATTTAAGATGTAACATGCGTGTTTATAGCTTCCGCCCAAAAATACTTTGGTAAGTTGCTTTCGCATAGCATGGTACGGGCCATGTCTTCTAAAGTCCTATTTTTCTTTCAACTACACCGTTTTGTTGTGGAGTCCTAGGGGCTGAAAAATTATGATTAATTCCATTTTCAATGCAAAAAGTGATTTTCAAATTCAGTTCCATGATCACTTCTTAGAGACACTATGGTAGTGTTTTTCTCATTTGTGACTTTCTTGAAGAATTTCAAAATATCGAGAAAGTCTCATCTTTGTGAGCTAAAAACAATACCCAAGTGAATCTAGAATAATCATCTACAATCACAAGACCATATTTTTTTCCTCCTAGACTTGTGGTTCTAGTTGGTCCAAAAAGGTCCATATGAAGTAGCTCTAGTGGCCTAGAAGTTGAAACAACATTTTTAGATTTGAAAGAACTTCTAGTTTGTTTTC
Source organism: Calamus simplicifolius (assembly GCA_900491605.1). NCBI lineage: Eukaryota > Viridiplantae > Streptophyta > Magnoliopsida > Arecales > Arecaceae > Calamus > Calamus simplicifolius. The sequence continues at coordinate 5,031 of UESW01002811.1, read as the reverse complement.
CAAATTGACATGCATCACAATTTGTTATTTTCAAAATCTAACTTTGGAACCTTTAACTAAATCCATTCTTAATTAATTTTGAAATAAGTGTGTGCTTGCATGACCTAATCTACGATGCCATAACCATCCAATCTCATTTATGTTAGCATTGTCAGCAATTAAGCAATGATTACTAGTAGATAAATTGTCTAAATCAACTAAGTATACATTGCCATGTCTATAACCAAAAAATAATGCTATCATCAATGGATTAGAAATAGTGCAAATAGAAGCTTAAATGAAACATTAAACCTTTATCACATAATTGGCTATACTAATTAAATTATGTTTTAAACCATCAACATAAAGTATTTTCAATAAAGTAGATGGAGTTATTTGAACTTTACCAAGGCCCATAATTTGACCTTTACCATTATCGCCAAACGTAACAACTCCACCTCTTTTCTTCAAGGGTGATGAATTGCTCTTTGTCACCCGTCATGTGTCTTGAGCAGCCGCTATCAAGATACCACTTTCGTTTTGATCTTTTGGCTACAAGACACTCCTGCAAAATGATCAAACTTTATGTTTAGGTACCCAAGCTTTCTTGGGTCCTTCATGGTTAGTAGCAATAAAATTGTTCCTTTCGGAACCCATATTTTCTTTCCTTTAACATTTAAATTTTTGTTATTTTTTAATATTGCATTCATATGATTTATACCTTTTCACATTTGAAACAAGTATATTAGGTGATTGGCCAGCACGTACAAAATATTTTTAAAGATTTTGTTTCTAAGAGGATTATCCTAATCTGCCTTGTCAAAATAGCCTTTTGACCATCTAAAATCATGTTTAATTTGAAAAACTTAAGGTAAATCTATCAACTATATCCTTATATTTATCAACCTCGTTCTTTAGATTAAGGTTCTTATTTGAAACCAATTCCTTTTCTTTTACAACATCTTCTTTTTCAGGTTTCAAGTCTTTAATTTCTAGAGCTAATTTATTTTTCTCTTTAAGCAGATTTGCATTTTCAATTTTTAAAGATTTTTTTTTAAAAAAAATTTGAAATCAGCAACTAATTCATTAAATGCATCAAATAATTCTTCAAATGTAAAGTCTTGAGTTTCAGTACTTATCTTATCTTCTTTTGCCATAAAGCAAATGTTTGCAACTTCCTTTTATTCTTCCTCGGAAAAGGATTCTTCACTGTTGCTCATGTTGCAACATAAGCCTTCTTCTTTTTGTAAGCTTTCTTCAATTGAGGACAGTCATATCTGAAGTGCCCGGTTTCTTACATTCATAACATATAAGGGTTCTTTTTTTCTTATCCTTGTCCTTCTCTTTTCTTTTTCTCCTTCCATTTTTGTTCCAAACTTTCTCCTATGGAAGGGTCTCTTCTTTGCATAAATTTCTTAAATTTCTTAGCAAGGAGAGCAGTCTCATCATCATCTTCATCCTCACTGCTGCTTTCCTTAATTTCTGCAGCCTTAAGGCAATAGTTTCTTCTTCTTGACGTCTTCCTCTATATGCTGCTTCATTGTTAATTCATGGGTCATCAAGGATCCAAGAAGCTCCTCCAAAGGTAAGGTATTGAGGTCCTTGGCTTCTTGGATTGCAGTCACCTTTGCTTCCCATAACCTTGGAAGTGACCTAAGAATTTTACGCACAAATCAGAATTAGAATAGGTCTTACCAAGACTTTTTAAACCATTCACAATATCAGTGAATCTAGTGAACATGCATGTGATGGTTTCATTTTGTTCCATGTAAACAATTCATATTTATGAACTAAATATTATTTTTGATTCTTTTACTTGGTTTGTACCCTTCATGGGTAACTTCAACCTATCCCAAATTTCTTTTGCGGAATTACATCTAGAGATTCTATTCATTAGCATCTAAGGAACAATATAAAACATTCATGGCTTTAGCATTAAGCTGAGCCATTTTCTATCATTATCATTCCAATCCCTTTCGGGTTTAGGAATATTGAACCATCAACTAAGTGTGTGGGTGTACTAGGTCCATTAATATTACACTCCATATTCATAATCTAAAGCTTGAATGAAAATTCTCATTCTAGCTTTCCAATATGAATAATTTGTTCCATTAAATAAAGGAGGTCTATTCGTGGAATGACCTTCAGCAAATGAAGATCCAACTTGAGTTGCCATTTGGATCTTTGACTCTTGATCGTGAGATCAAAGCTAAATGAGCACTAGCTCTGATACCAATTGTTGGCCCAGATGGCAACCCAAGAGGGGGGGGGGTGAATTGGGTTCTTAAAAATTTAACACTTTAAAACTAAATGCTTTGATATGAAAGTGCTTGAGTGCAATGTATAGATAAATGCTAGGTACAAATAAATGAGATAGAGAGAGAGAGACAAAGCACGCAAACACAAAGATTTTATAGTGGTTCGGTGTATCCAACACCTACGTCCACTCCCAAGCAGCACTTGGGTCCACACTATAATCCACTTGATTACAGTTGAGTTGTTTTACAAGCTCACAACCCAAACTTGTTGTTTTCCTGGGGTCACAACGAACTCAGCTGGTTTTTCCGAGCTCACCAGCATAAAATCCAACCACAAGCTATCTTAGCTTGTCCCGAGGTATACTATCTTAGGTTAGAGTCAGCTCCAGAAACTCAGGTATCGGTTCCGCAACTTTCAGGTGTCGGCTTTCGAACTCTAGGTGTCAGCTCCGGAAACTGACGCAGAAAACACTTCTAAGTATCTCAAGTTGGAATCGGCTCCGAAACTCTAGGTGTCGACTCCGGACCGTGCCAAAATTCTAGAAAAGTTCTGATACGCCCTGAGGTCGGCTCCGGACAGTTGAGGTGTCGACTCTAAGTTTTGAACTTAAATAATTTCTATTAAAATTCGATTCAAAACTTATTTTCTTATACCTTTTGACTGATTAAACATTCTCAATGCCTGAAACACTTCTTAAATTTATCAGAAACATAATGAATATACTCATGTCTTTTGTTAATCATCAAAATCAATAATTGGGTCAACATATTTTAATCGTTGCACTATGACACGCATCAGATTTTGGCACCGTTGCCGGGGAACAGTCGCCTCCTCCCTCAATCGCTCCTCTTTGCTGCTATTTGTAGATGCCCAGACGCGGAGAAGACACTCCCTGTTTCCATATCAGACGCCCGGATGCGGAGACGATGCGGACGCGAGAAATCCCAGAGAGATCCCGAACAGAATCAAAATTCCTTCCATTTGAAGTTTATTCTTCCAATTTGAGAATTTTCAATCCAATTTATTTCTTAATTGGTGGAGGGAACGATTGAATTGGAAGAGGAAAAGAATCGGGAGAGAAAAAAAAGAAAGTTCGTGTGAAAAGACGATAAACTCAACAGTTGGTGCCGACTTTCCTTTGAGATGCGTGCAGAAACAGATAAATCATTGTAAAATCAATTTCGAGCTCATCTTAAGCCCAATTTGAGTGTCGTTTGCGTCGTTGGACTCCTAAAATTGAGCTCTTTAAGTTGATAGGCTTTACTTACAAGTATTATATAAAATAATTAAATATTAAATAATAAAGATAATTTGATCTCTTAATTAATATGTTTATTACGATTATTTGTGAGTTTATCACTCTATCACTCTAATGGCAAGCACTGCCCATTTTGTCCACCATTCAAAGCTATCTTATGAGCAAGTTAACAATGAAGTGTAATATATGTGGAACTTGTTGCGCTGGGAGCTTGCAAAAAGTTTCGGGGATTAGAGATTTCGGCGGGGACCTTCGCTCAAGTCAATGCTCTGGACAACAACTATGAGGAAGTTCGAAAGAGAAAAGGGGAGAGGCTCAGAGAAGATCTCCCTGTGAGCAAGAATCGGGGATTTCTCTTACTCATTTTATTTATCTTTATACTCTGTGCAGCTTGCTGGAGAAGCTTGAAGCCTTGTCCTTTAGTAAGAAATGAGTCACGTGGAGCCCTTGGAGCCTTAACTTTTGGGGCTCGTCTGGTTTGAGTGGTTAGGATATCATGATGATTGAGGACTTTAGTGGGTGAAATGTCAGGGCTGATGTCTGTGAGACCTGAGGTGCTGCTACTTGTCAGAGCCTTTGGGATGATGGCAGCAATGGTAAGACTTATTTTTTAGTGGCATGTCAGAGCTAAAGGCACTGTCTCATCAAGGATAGATGGATGTATATAGCTTTTAAATAGGTAGCCGTCCTTCACGCAGGTCCTGCTTTCGCCTGCAGATAAAATGTGATAGCACAGCTGGCCTCTTCTGGTACATTAGACTCGAGTACTTGTTAATGGCCATAGTCCTTATTAATCTCTGCGAGCCTCTTCTTAAATTAGGCAAAGGCCATTAGTACCCTCAGACCCATAGGCCACTCGAGAATGCCCCTGGCTTATGCATGCCATCTGATGCGTGGGCTGATAATGTCCCCTCCTCACCTCAACTCGATCTCCAATTTAATGCGGTTATTGGCCAGGCTCTCAAATGGGATCAACAAAAAGGAGGGGGAGGGTCCACATAGTGGACATCTTCACCTAGGTGCCAGGTCCCCTCAACGAACATTTGTTGCTTCCATGTACATTGGATCCACTTCATCCTCCTTTCTTGAGTTCTCTTCGAAGGAGTGGGGGAAGGAGCTAGGGGAAGGACAAAGTTCTCAGGGATGGGGTTGGTGCTGGCTTCGGCGCTGGAGGAAGGGAAGTTGGGAGGCGGGTCGGAGAGGAGAGGAGAGCGTGGGAGGCACGGAGATGGCTGGAACAGAGTCCGGGTTGAGTTGGAAACAACTGGGAAGGAGGCTGGAATACTTCTGGCGAGGCCATCTGACAACCGACCTTGGGAGCCTGGAGTTGAAGCCAAAGGCCACCTGGACGGAACTGTGGTGAAACTGGATCTGGAACCAGTTGTTGCTCCTTGCCGCTGGGTCGAGAGCTGAGGTCATCGAGGACGTGCTGGCTGGGAGAGGCCGTTGAGGATGAGCAGATCGCTGAGGTTGGGGCCATCGAAGATGGCGCCGTTGAAGTCGGGCGGCTGAGAGAGTCCGTCAAGGACATCTCA
>UESW01002810.1:82508-157469 GCA_900491605.1 Calamus simplicifolius | reverse complement strand
GTATGATAAAAGATGCAATGAGTTTATTTACATGTGCAATGAATTTATTTTGAACAATCAATGAGAATGTTAAAGTTTGACATTAATCATTTTGAAAGTAACTTTAAGCTCAATGTTTAAGCTTTCAAAAGAAATTTTATAATTTCATATTAAAATCAATGAGTTTATGGAATACTTCTTGAATTAATTCTTAATGTCAATTTTATTGAATTCAAGTCAAAATATGAATTAAAATGAATCTGGAATGATTTTAAAGTCAATCAGAAAAGTTTCTGATTTTTGATACGTTTCGGAGCTGACTCTTGAGTTTCAGAGTCGACTCCACTCAGAGTACGAAATGTCGATCTGTCTCGAGTTGACCCACGTAATTTCATGAGTCGACCCCCCGATTTTGTCGAGCCGACTCCATGACTGTACGAGTCGACTCCGCTCAGACACCAGAGGGTGTGTTTTTCTGAGCACTTCACGAGTCGACCCCAACCTTTCATGAGTCGACCCCCGACTTTCAGGAGTCAACACTTTACTTTTGGTGAGTCGACCCCATGACTTTCTAACATTTCTATTTAGTAAAACGAGCTCGAGCCGACTCGGAAAAAGCATGAGTCGACTCCAGCAAATATGGGCAAAATTTTTACGGATGACCATCAGCCCCAACGGTAAGATTTTTGAATAACGGCTATTTTTCCCTGTCTCTAACGGATATATTTTTGCAGATTCTATAAATAGAGGAGTTGTTTCAAATCAAAACAACCCAGAGAAATCAAAAGAGAGAAAAGAATATCATTTGAAAAGAGGGAAAAACAGAGCTTAGTGGAAAAATCTTTTAGCTCAAAGAGGAGTGTTTCAAAAGGAGTGAAATCCAAGTGGAAGATACGTCTACTCCTTCATCATTCCACAAAAGCCAGAAGAAAATCCAAGTGCGTTTCAAAGGTCAAATCTGCGGATTTTCAAAAGAGGGAAAAGCATCTCAACTCCAAAATCTTCAACGTCAAGAATCTAGCTGAGGCGATTCAACACTTCTAGAGGAGTTGAAGAGAAGAAGGGAGAAAGCCCAAGCATCTACCATCGGCAAAATTATCAGGCTTTTCTAACCTTATATCATTTTTGTACTTAATTTGTATATCTGCTCAAGGGGAGCACTTTATTGTTCAAACACAATCTTTATTATTTGTTTGCTGATTCAATCAGTGGATTGAATTAGTGGAGGTTGGTATACCTCGTTGCAAGCCGGAGTGCTTGTGTTGGGTTAGTTGTGAGCCCTAGAAAAACAACTTGTAGGGTTTTGTGCTGGTAAGCCCGAGTTAAAACCAGCTGGGTTCGTTGTGCACCCGGTAAAACAATAAGTTTGAGTTGTGAGCTTGTAAAACAACTCGACTGTAATCTAGAGAGATTATAGTGTGGACCCAAGTGAATCTTGGGAGTGGACGTAGGTGCTGGTTGCGCCGAACCACTATAAATTGCTTTTGTGTTTGCCGTGCCTTATTTTCTCTATCTTATCTCTCTTTATTAACTGTAATTCATTGCTTATTAGTTGATCTCACTTGCACATCTTGCTAACTAATCATTTAATAGTCAAAAGTCTTAAATTTTTTAAGAACCCAATTCACCCCCCCCCCTCTTGGGTTGCCATCTGGGCCAACAATTGGTATCAGAGCAAGTGCTCATTTAGAAATTGATCTCACGATCAAGGGCTAAAGATCCATATGGCAACACAATTGGGTCAAGTTTTGCTGAAGGTCATTCTACGAATAGACCTCCACTTTTTAATGGCTCAAACTATTCTTATTGGAAAGCTAGAATGAGGATATTCATTCAAGCTTCTGATTATGAGCTTTGGGGTGTTATAATTAATGGACCTAGTACACCCACACACCTTATTGATGGCACTATTGTTCCTAAACCCGAAAGGGATTGGAATGATAATGATAGGAGAATGGCACAATTAAATGCTAAAGCCATTAATATTTTGTATTGTTCCTTGGATTCAAATGAATTCAACCGAATCTCAACTTGTAATTCCGCCAAAGAAATTTGGGATAGGTTGAAATAACTCATGAAGGAACAAACCAAGTAAAGGAATCAAAAATAAATTTTGGTTCATAAATATGAATTGTTTACATGGAACAAACTGAAACCATCACATGCATGTTCACTAGATTTACTGATATTGTGAATGGTTTGAAAAGTCTTGGTAGAGTTTATACTAATGCTGATCTTGTGCGTAAAATTCTTAGGTCACTACCAAGATCGTGGGAAGCGAAAGTCACTGCTATCCAAGAAGCAAAGGACCTCAATGCACTACCTTTGGAGGAGCTTCTAGGATCTTTAATGACCCATGAGCTAACAATGAAGCAGCATGTTGAGGAGGAAACAAAGAAGAAAAAAGTCTTGCCCTCAAGACTGCAGAAATGGAAGAGAGCAGCAGTGAAAGCAATGATGAAGATGATGAGGAAACTGCTCTCTTGGCCAAGAAATTCAGAAGGTTTATGAGAAAAAGGCCCTTCAATAAAAAGAAATTTGGAGCAAGATTTGAAGGAGAAAAAGATAAGAAAAAGGACAAGGAGAAAGAAAAGGAAAAAGAGCCCTTGGTATGTTATGAGTGCAAAAAGCCAGGGCACTTCAAGTATGACTGTCCTTTACTGAAAAAGGCCTACAAGAAAAAGAAGAAAGCTTATATGGCAACATGGTCTGAAGAATCTTCCTCGTCGGAAGAAGATGAGCAAAAGGAAGTTGCCAATATTTGCTTCATGGCCAACGATAATGAGGTAAGTTCTGAAAACTCAACTGATGATTTTACTTTTGATGAAATGTTTGAGGCTTTCAATGAACTTATGATTGATTTTAAATCCTTAAAGAAAAAGTATAAGTTTTTGAAAAACAATATTAGTTTAGCTAAAAGTAAAAATGAATTAGCTTTAGAAGTTAAGAACTAACTAATGAAAAAGAAGAACTTAGGAAAGAAAGAGATAATCTTAATCAAAAAAAGATTTATTAAAATCTGAAACTAAAACTCAACTAAAGATTTAAAAGATCAAATAAATTTAGCTTTAGATAAAGAACAAAAGCTAAAGAAATGACTCACTTAAGAAAGATGTCAAAAAATATAAAGACATTGTTGATAAATTCACCTTAAGTTCAACTAAACTTAACATGATCCTAAATAGTCAAAAAGCTGTTTTTGACAAAGCTGGTTTAGGATATAACACATTAAGGAAACAAAATCTCTAAAGAATATTTTTAAGTGCTGGCAAAGAATAACTGTGCTTTAAATGTAATGAAAAAGGTCACAAATCCTTTGAATGCAAAACAAAGAATAAAAAGTTAAATATTAAAGCTAAGAAAATATGGGTTCCGAAAGGAACAATTTTTATTGCTGCTAACCATGAAGGACCCAAGAAAGCTTGGGTACCTAAGCATAAAGTTTGATGATATTGCAGGAATGTCTTGTAGCCAAAAGATCAAAGAAAAAGTGGTACCTTGATAGTGGCTGCTCAAGACATATGACGGGTGACAAAGATGAATTCATCACCCTGGAGGAAAAGAAAGGTGGAGTTGTGACGTTTGGCGACAACGGTAAAGGTCAAATTATGGGCCTTGGTAAAGTTCGCATAACTCCATCTATAATTATTGATAATGTACTTTATGTTAATGGTTTGAAGCATAATCTAATTAGCATAAGTCAATTATGTGATAAAAATTTTAATGTTTCATTTAAATCTTCTATTTGCACTATAACTAATTCTATTGATGATAGCATTGTATTTACTGGTTATAGACATGGCAATGTTTACTTAGTTGACTTGGAAAAATTATCTTTGAGTGATCATTGCTTAATTGCTGACAATGCTAACATAAATGAAATTAGTTGGTTGTGGCATCGTAGATTAGGTCATGCAAGCACACACCTTATTTCAAAACTAATTAAAATGGATTTAGTTAAAGGATTACCTAAATTAGATTTTGAAAATAATAAAATATGTGATGCATGTCAATTTGGAAAACAAACTAGAAGTTCTTTTAAATCTAAAAACATTGTTTCAACTTCTAGGACTTTAGAGCTACTTCACATGGACCTTTTGGACCAACTAGAACCACAAGTCTAGGAGGAAAGAAATATGGTCTAGTGATTGTAGATGATTATTCTAGATATACTTGGGTAATGTTTTTAGCTCACAAAGATGAGACTTTCTCAATATTCATGAAATTTTCAAGAAAGTCACAAATGAGAAAAACACTACTAGTATCTCTAGAAGTGATCATGGAACAGAATTTGAAAATCACCTATTTGAAAATTTCTGCACTGAAAATGGAATTAATCATTTTTTCAGCCCCTAGGACCCACAACAAAATGGTGTAGTTGAAAGAAAAAATAGAACTCTAGAAGACATGGCCCGTACCATGCTATGTGAAAGCAACTTACCAAAGTATTTTTGGGCGGAAGCAATTAACACAGCATGTTACATATTAAACAGAGCTTTAATAAGACCAATATTAAAGAAAACACCTTATGAATTATGGAATGAAAGAAAACCAAATAAAATACTTTCATGCATTTGGATGTAAATGTTTCATTCATAATAATGGTAAAAACAACTTAGAAAATTTGATGCTAAATCTGATGAAGGAATTTTTCTAGGTTATTCAACAACTAGTAAGGCATATAGAATCTTTAACAAGAAAACCTTAGTAGTTGAAGAATCCATTCATGTAGTTTTTGATGAATCTTTAGCAACTGGATCTGAAAAGATTGATGATGAGGAAGATACAAACATAATTGAAAAAGATCTTGAAAAACTTAATATTGAAGTATCTTCTGATCATGAACAAGAGGCTAAAGATGATGATTCACATAAGGACGATGATGTCAATATTGATCATAATGATGTAGATCTTCCAAGAGACTGGAGATATGCTCATAGTCATCCTAAGGAATTGATTATAGGCGATCCATCTCAAGGAATAAGGACTAGATCATACATGAGAAATATTAGTAATCATTTGCATTTGTTTCACAAATTGAACCTAAAACTATAGAAGAAGCTGAAAAAATAATAATTGGATGTTAGCTATGCAAGAAGAACTAAATCAATTTACAAGAAATAATGTTTGGACCTTAGTTGAAAGACCTAAAAACCATTCAGTAATAGGATCAAAATGGATTTATAGAAATAAACTAGATGAAAATGGCATTGTAATTAGAAACAAAGCTAGATTGGTTGCTAAAGGATATAATCAAGAGGAAGGTATTGATTTTGATGAAACCTTTGCACCTGTAGCTAGATTAGAAGCCATTAGGCTATTACTTGCATTTGCATGTCATATGAATTTAACTTATTTCAAATGGATGTAAAAAGCGCATTTTTAAATGGATTTATTAATGAAGAAGTTTATGTAGAACAACCACCAGGTTTTGAAGATCACGAGTTTTCAAATCACGTTTTTAAATTGCACAAAGCTTTATATGGTTTGAAACAAGCACCTAGAGCTTGGTATGATAGGTTAAGTAAATTTTAATAGAAAATGATTTTACAAGAGGAAATGTAGATAAAACTTTGTTTTTGAAAAGAAAAAGTAAAGATTTACTTGTAGTACAAATATACGTAGATGACATTATTTTGGTGCTACTAACGATTCTCTTTGTCAAGAATTTGCAAAGTTGATGCAGGGAGAATTCGAGATGAGCATGATGGGAGAACTCAACTTCTTCCTTGGACTCCAGATCAAACAAAGCAAAGAGGGAATCTTTATCAACCAAACCAAATATACAAGAGAACTACTCAAAAAGTTTGGTATGGAATCAATGAAACCCCTCGGAACTCCAATGAGTCCTTCATGCAAGCTGGACAAAGATGAAGAAGGTAAAAAGGTTGACCAAAAGTATTATCGAGGTATAATCGGATCCCTTCTTTATTTAACAGCAAGTAGACCAGATATCATGTTTTCAGTATGTTTATGTGCTAGATTTCAATCTGAACCTAAAGAATCACATTTAATAGCTGTTAAAAGAATTTTAAGATATCTAAATGGAACTAAAAATGTAGGTTTATGGTATTCTAGAGATTCCACATTAAACCTAATTGCATATTCAGATTCTGACTTATGCTGGATGTAAATTGGATAGAAAAAGTACTAGTGGTGCATGCCAATTCTTAGGTAGTAACTTAATCACATGGTTTAGCAAAAAGCAAAATTCAGTTGCATTATCAACTACTGAAGCTGAATATGTAGCAGCTGGAAGTTGCTGTGCGCAAATCCTATGGATTAAGCGACAACTTGAAGACTATGGTATCACACTTGATAAAACACCCATAAGATGTGATAACACTAGCGCAATCAACTTAACTAAAAATCCAATTCAACATTCAAGAACAAAACACATAGAAATTAGATATCATTTTATTAGGGAACATGTAGCTAATGATGAAATTTGTTTAGATTATGTAAACACAGAAGAACAATTAGCTGACATATTCACTAAACCTTTAAATGAAGAAAGATTTTGTTATCTTAGAGGAGAATTAGGAATTTGTAACCCTTTTGAGTAAATTTTGAAATCTTAAGGAAATATATCTAGAATTCTTTCAAATTCTTAAAATCTTAAGGAAAATCTTATCTAAAACTCATATAAATTTGATCTCTCTAAGTCCATGATTTTTAATCATACTCAAAGATCAATTTTGGGACTTATTTCGGATTCTCTGAATCTCAATCTAATTTTTCTCTGAATTTGTCCGGGAGCCGACTCGAGAGTTTCGGAGTCGACTCGAGTTTCTGCTGAAACTCAGGAGTCGACCCCTCCTCTGAGCGAGTCGACTCGAGATCGTGTCCGTGCTCTGTGACTTGTCGCGAGCCGACTCCACACTTTGCGCGAGTCGACTCGACGTGGTCCCAGTCGATTTATTTAGGGCACGAGTCGACCCGACGGACATTTCACTCTTCCAAAATCTTCAAATCCTCTCCAAAACTTTCCCAAAACCCTCCAAACTTCAATTAACCTGATTAAACAATCCTTTAAGATCAATGGCACCTAAAACCCGAGGAGCAAGCTCGAGTGGCCGGTGTGAAAAGAAAAAGGACCGTCCGACGACCCGTCGCGAGCCGTCCATGGATTCTCTTCTACTCCTTCGGCTAGTGATCCTCCAGCTCCAGCTCCAGCTCCTACCCCCAGGTAGATCTTCTAGCCAGTAGGATTGTAACCACAGGGAAAAGTGGATTTGAATTGTTTGAGAATGAGGGATTCATCATTGGTAGGCAACTTATCGAGATGGGTTTTGAGTATATTTGTTCTTTGGATTGCCCAACCTATCCTGCTTTGGTCAAAGAATTTTACAAGAACTTGTCTAGAGGAGATGATGGCCTTGTAAGCAAGGTTAGAGGCATCGGTTTAAACATTACATCCTCCATTCTTTCTAGACTTTTGAAGTTACCCTTATCTGGACCTTCTACATTTGCACCTGAAGATAGGTCTCCTGCTCTCAATCGTCTGTTGAACCGTAACTTTGAGGGATTTGAGGAAGTCTTTGCTAGTCAACTACCATTGGAACTAAGGCTTCTCCATAATATTTGCAGCAGGATCTTATTTCCCAAGACAGGCCGGTTTGACTATGTTTCAGAACGAGATATCTTTATCATGGATGCAGTTGTATCTGGGAAACCCATAAATCTGCCTAGGATGATGATTTGATATATTGCAGACTGTAGCGGGAAGAAGAAATCGAGCTTACCCTATGGCATGGTATTGACTAATTATTTCTAGCCAAGGGATAGTGTTCAGTGATGGTGAGCCAAAGAAAGAGTTAAGACATACAGATTATTATACTTTGGCTACAATTCATCGCATGGGATTTATTAAGAAAAATGGAAGTTGGGAAAGAAAGACTGCTACTGAGGATAGAGACTTAGATGCAGAGGCACCCAGATCTTCTTTGAGACATTCATCTCCGGAGCCTCCTCAGCATTCATCTATTCCAGATCCTATCCCTGCTCCTACTTCGGATCCTATCCCTGCTCCTACTATTGATCCTGCACAGTCTTCCACTGTTTCATCTGCTAGTTTTTCTGATACTCAGTTGGATCAACTTTGATCTTTATTCAAGTCTGAGTTATGTGATCAAGAAAAGAGATTGAAAGAAGAATTCAATGACAAGTATATGAACTTAAAAGAAGCATTGTATTCTCTCAGTGATCGTGTTGCATTGATTGAGTCCACTCTTAGCTCATCTGCCGGTTCCTTAAGTGAAAATTTAAAGAATATCTTTGGAGAGCTTAAGGACATTTGCGGTGATTCAGAGACTTACTCACAAGCAACGCAGAGCTTCAAGAGAAAATCACTTCTGCTTGCACTTTTGTTGATGAAAAACTTAAAGACTATGTAAGGCTTCAATGCGGGAATGAAGCAAATTGTAGATCATTTGAATAGAATCACAAGAAGAAATTTTTAAGTTTTCATGTAACCCCTTTGATGTAGTAAATTTACTTTCAATGCAATGTACAAATTTATATTTCCATGTACTTTCATTTTGAAGTAATGAAAATGTTTGATGCTTCACTTTTTGTCTATTTCAATTGTGAGTACCCTTGAATATCTTTGAATGCTTATGTTTAAATTGATATAATTTTGAATATCTCATACTCAATTGATAACTAAGATGCTGAATGAATTCGAATGAGTTTAATCAATTTGATGCTCTGATGCATCTCAACCTTTTTGTTGATTACAAAAAAGGGGAGAGATTTATATGAATTAATCGTATATTGCATCATCTCTTTAATTCCCTAATTAAATAAGGGGGAGAAAATTAAATAAGAAAATATATGTTTCATATAAGGGGAAGAGATAAATTGAATGTCATAAAGAAAGAATTGCTTAAGTTTTTGATTATGAAAAATTTTGAATGATTTATAAGATTAAGGTTCATAGGGGGAGCTACCTCATTGAGGGGGAGCCTTTCCATGAACACAAAAGTTGATTTTGGAATCACAAATTTTTTCAATTTTATAATGCATATACTCGATATTTTTGTCATCATCAAAAAGGGGGAGATTGTTGAGAAATTATTGAAACATAATTGCCCCAACTTTATTGATTTTGATGATTCCCAAAAGCCATGAGTATCTTAAAGAAAACAATATGTTTATTTATCAAAACCTTGAGCTTATTCAAATTGAATGGAATGAACTTTCAATGGTTATATCAAATGAATTTTGAACCGTTAGAAATAGATGTTTCAAGTTGTATGCTCAAAAGAATTCTAAAAGGAATCTTACACTTTATATTTCAATCGATAATTCTTGGAACATGTCTTGAATCCATGTTAAACGTCATATTTAATGTATTCAAGTCAAATTTATATTTTAAATTTAATTGGGACAAGTTTTAAAGTCAATCAGAACATTTTCTGATTTTATATCGGTCCCGAGCCGACTCATGAGTTTCCGAGTCGACTCCCCACTTTGCCTGAGTTTCTCGAGTCGACCCTTGGTTTTCAAGAGTCGACCCCTGAATTTTTGCGAGCCGACTCCTGTCTGTGCGAGTCAACTCCGCTCAAACAACAGAACCCATGTTTTTTGAGCACTTCTCGAGTCGACTCCCCGTTTTCCTCGAGTCGACTCCCGACTTTCAGGAGCCGACACCTATGTTTTCGCGAGTCGACCCCTCAATGGTTAAAATGTTTCTATTTTTGGTAATCGACCTCGAGCCGACTCCCTCAGAGCTCGAGTCGACTCCGCGAATTCTGGGCGCGATTTTTAATGTTGACTCATTAGCCCCAACGGTAGATTTTTGAATAACGGCTATTTTTCTGTCTCTAACGATATATTTTTGCAGATTCTATAAATAGAGGAGTTCTTTTCAAATCAAAATAACCCAGAGAAAATCAAAAAGAGAGAAAAGAATATCATTTGAAAAGAGGGAAAAACAGAGCTTAGTGGAAAAATCTTTTAGCTCAAAGAGGAGTGTTTCAAAAGGAGTGAAATCCAAGTGGAAGATACGTCTACTCCTTCTCATCATTCCACAAAAGCCAGAAGAAAATCCAAGTGCATTTCAAAGGTCAAATCTGTGGATTTTCAAAAGAGGGAAAAGATTCATCTCAACTCCAAAAGTCTTCAACGATCAAGAATCTAGCTGAGGCGTGATTCAACACTTCTAGAGGAGTTGAAGAAAGAAGGGAGAAAGCCCAAGCATCTACCATCGGCAAAATTATCAGGCTTTTCTAACCTTATATCATTTGTACTTAATTTGTATATCTGCTCAAGGGGAGCACTTTATTGTTCAAACACAATCTTTATTATTGTTTGCTGATTCAATCAGTGGATTGAATTAGTGGAGGTTGGTATACCTCGTTGCAAGCCGGAGTGCTTGTGTTGGGTTAGTTGTGAGCCCTAGAAAAACAACTTGTAGGGTTTTGTGCTGGTAAGCCCGAGTTAAAACCAGCTGGGTTCGTTGTGCACCCGGTAAAACAACAAGTTTGAGTTGTGAGCTTGTAAAACAACTCGACTGTAATCTAGAGAGATTATAGTGTGGACCCAAGTGAATCTTGGGAGTGGACGTAGGTGCTGGTTGCGCCGAACCACTATAAAATTGCTTTGTGTTTGCCGTGCCTTATTTTTTCTATCTTTATCTCTCTTTATTAACTGCGGTTCATTGCTTATTAGTTGATCTCATTTGCACATCTTGCTAACTAATCATTTAATAGTCAAAAAGTCTTAAATTTTTAAGAACCCAATTCACCCCCCCCCCCCCCCTCTTGGGTTGCCATCTGGGCCAACATCTAATTTCAAATTAATATTGAAATTGATTAGTCCTTCTAGTAGACTTAAACCAAATTGAATCTTATCACTTGTACTTAATCCAATTGGATAATTCAATCAATCAAATTGATTAATTAAATCATATATGATTCTCAATCGTTGATCAGCAAATAGATCATCCTAGGAAACTTCTATGCGTATGATTCTCTAGGTTCGAACCTAAGCCGGTAGCATAGAAACAATTTTCTATACTAATCGATGTGCCCATCTAGCAATGGAACCCGACGTCCGAATAGGTCGAAGAGTTGCCGAGCAAACTCCAAGAACCCTAAGAAATAGTTATCGTATAATTCATCCTCTTGACCACAAATGCTAAGGATGGCTTAAGAGCCTATCAACTCTAAACAGCAAATCCATAAAGTGATTTCAATTTTAGTGATCATGTGACTTTCACATGAAGTGCCTTGGCCAAGGTCTTGCTAAATTGAAACACAAGCATTTCTCCTTTTAACGGGATAGGTCAAATTCCATCTTAATCCATAACTGACTACCACAAGTACTTGACTGCACCCAGTAACCTTTCGTAGCTGGATTAGAAATCCAGGTGGTCCGGCACCTAAGTACAATGAGTTTCTTGTAAGCCACTGGTTGTGATCTTTAGGTCTGAAGGATACTTATACCTATATCTTCTCGGATTAACTCTTGACAGTAGAGTATCCGGAAATGAGTCACGTTCGGTGAAATGTACTCCTACACTTTTACCTGTATGTCATACTAGTGTCTCTATACTCCTTGGTTAAGAGGACAACCAACAAATATGATATACAACGTCCTATAATTGATAGTACTATGGCCCTGTCATAGTATATCATTTGGTCGCAAACTCTTTTAAGGACCTTCAAAGATAAATCCTCCTTATCGTGAAGGAAGATCCTGAGGGCTTCATTACTATTATGAGTTTTAAGAAGATGTTCTTGTAATGAATAAACTACCAAATAACTTTTATTAATATATCAATTTATATACAATTTACATTAGCATAATTATCAAATGATTGGCTTTAGGATACAATTCCCAACAAACTCCCACTTAGATAAAGCCACTCATTACAGTATCTAATACACATCTTCAATTTATAGTCATCAAACTCCTTGATGCTGAGTGCTTTAGTAAATGGGTCACCTAGGTTTTCCTTTCCATCAATCTTCTAAAGATTTATGTCACCTCGGTCTACAATCTCTCGTATAAAATGAAACCGACGCAGTATGTGCTTGGTGCGCTGATGTGCTCGTGGTTCCTTTGCTTGAGCTATGGCACCAGTACTATCACTGTACAACAGGACTGGTCCATCTATGGAAGGTGTCATTCCAAGCTCGGAGATAGACTTTCGCAACCACACAGCTTCTTTCGTAGCATCTGATGCAGCGATGTACTCTGCCTCGCACATCGAATATGCCACTGTATGTTGCTTGAAACTTTTCCAGCAAACAGCTCCACCATTTAGGATAAACACAAAACCCGATGCACTTTTGCTATCATCATGATCTGATTGGAAACTGGAATCAGTATATCCAACAAGTTTCAAATCAGACTCTCCATAGACTAACCACTGGTCCTTAGTATTTCTCAAATACTTAAGGATTGCCTTAACAACTTGCCAGTGTTTTTCTCCTGGATCAGATTGGTATCTACTCACTACTCCTAGTGAGTATGTCATATCTGGTCTTGTACATGTCATAGTGTACATAATCGATCCTACTGCCGAAGCATATGGAATTCGACTCATATGTTCTCTTCCATTAGGAGTTGTCGGACAATCCTTCTTAGAAAGATGAATTCCATGGCCTATCGGAAGATAGCCTTTCTTGAAATTCTCCATGCTAAACCTCTTTAGCACTGTGTCAATGTATGTAGATTGGGATAAACCAAGCATCCTCTTAGATCTATCTCTATAGATCTTCATCCCGAGGACGTATGATGCTTCTCCAGATCTTTCATGGAGAATTGTGATGATAACAATGTCTTTATTCCTTGTAATGCAGGGACATCATTCCCGATTAAGAGAATGTTATCCACATATAATACAAGAAATACAATAACTGAACCGTTAGCCCATTTATAAATGCAAGGTTCTTCTTTATTCTTAATAAAGCCATAAGATTTGATTACTTTATCAAATCGTATGTTCCAACCCCTAGATGCTTGCTTAAGTCCATAAATAGACTTCTATAGCCTGCACACTTTAGACTCGTCTTTAGATATAAAACCTTCATTCTGTATCATATATACCTGTTCTTCTAAATCACCATTTAAAAAGCGGTTTTAACATCCATTTGCCAAACCTCATAATCTAAGTGTGCTATAGCTAGTATAATCCGAATGGATTTCAGCATTGCCATAGAAGAAAAATGTTTCGTCATAGTCAATACCATAACGTTGACGATACCCCTTGGCAACTAGACTTGCTTTATAGGTCTCAACATTTTCATCTGCGCCTCTTTTCCTCTGAAAACCCACTTACACCCTATGGGTTTTATCCCTTTGGGTGGCTCAACTAATGTTCATACATTATTGTCCTTCATGGAATCAAGTTCGGATTTCATGGCATCAAGCCATTTATTAGAGTCAGTCCTTTGCATAGCATCCATATAGGTGATCGAATCCTCGTTGTTCTCATCGAGTTCAACAGGATCATCGTTCTGGACCAAGAAACCTAAGTATCTGTCCGGTTGATGTGGTACTCTACCAGATCGCCTTAATGGTGCATCTAAAATGGGTTTTGATTTTGATCTAATCAACTCAGATTCTAAGGGTTCACTAGTTTGTATTGTTCCTTCTACTTGATGAACTTCCTCAAATTCAACATTAGAGCTATTTGTTCCTTCACTAAGGAACTCCTTTTTCAAGAAAAACTGCTATATTACTAATGAACAACTTTTGTTCTTCAGTATTGTAGAAGTAATATCCTTTGGTTTCTTCGGATAGCCAATGAAAAAATATTGTCAGATTTGGGTTCAAATTTGTCTGATTTTGCACGTTTCACATAAGCTGGACACCCCCAGACTCTCAGATAGGTGATTACCGGTTTATGTCCATACCACATCTCATGTGAAGTTTTTGAAACAGACTTACTTGGAACCTTATTGAGAATATGACAAGCTGATTCTAATGCATATCCCAAAAGGATATTGGCAAGCTTGCAAAACCCATCATGGACCGAACCATGTCTAACAGAGTTCGATTCCTCCTTTCCGACACACCGTTATGTTGTGGTGTTCCTGGAGGAGTCCATTGGGAGAGAATCTCATTCTCCCTTAAATATGTCACAAAGTCATTGGAAAGGTAT
The DNA here is from genome assembly GCA_900491605.1 of Calamus simplicifolius. Taxonomy (NCBI): domain Eukaryota; kingdom Viridiplantae; phylum Streptophyta; class Magnoliopsida; order Arecales; family Arecaceae; genus Calamus; species Calamus simplicifolius. Next base: position 143,374 of record UESW01002810.1, on the reverse strand, counting down.
TCGCCTCCTCGATCTGATCGAAGGATCTTAATACATTTTTCTATTTGTTTTTCTACTTCTTTATGATATTGTTTGAACATTTCAAACGATTAGATTTATGTCGCATAAGATAGACATAACCGAACCTAGAAAGGTTGTCTGTAAAAGTAATGAAGTAGTAATATCCACCTTTGATACAAGTGCTCATTGGTCCACATACATCAGTATGTACTAGACTTAATAGCTCTTTAGCTCTTTCACCTTTTCCAGTAAAAGATGATTTGGTCATTTTACCAAGAAGATAGAATTCACAGGTAGTTAATAATTCACAATCATCAACTCGAAGGATGCCCTCCTGAGTTAACATGTTTAATCTGTTCTTATTGATATGACCCAGCCGATGGTGCCAAAGATAAATGTTTGTGACATCAGTTGTTCTATGGCGCTTACTTGATTTGCACACTACATTCACAGGCTGTGATAATATAAATACCATTAGATAAATGCCCAGTCATTATAGTGATTCCATTCATAATGATATTCAAAGTAACATCCTTTATTGAAATTTCATAATGACTTTTGGCCAGAAGGCCTACAGAAATTACGTTCAACAAGAACGTTGGGCAAAAATGACAATCATTTAGTATAATGACATTTCTATTGAAAACCATTTCAAGAACTCCTAATGCCAGAACTGGAACTAATCTTCCATCGCCGACATTAAGGAATCTTTCATTGTCCTCAAATCTTTTAGTGACCTGTAGTCCTTGCAATGAATTGCAAATGTTAAAAGGACTCCCGGTATCCAATACCCAGGTCTGATTATCATATACAGAAAAATTATAATGTGTTATCATATAAATACCTTGTTGAGCAACATCTTGCCCCTTTTTCTTTTTCGGCCTGTTTGGATCAAGTGTGGCAATGTAAAGAGGACAGTTCCTCTTCCATTGCCCTTGCATCTTGCAATGAAAGCATTCAGCTTGACTTTTATCAACTTTCTTCTTTTGCATCTGACTCCTTATAGATGTCCTAGCATGTTGCACCTTTTTTCTTATTCTTTTTCTTCTTCCCTTTCCCAAAGGGTTGACGTCCTACCTTAGATCCTTCAACCACATTAACCAAACCCTTAGAGAGCTGGTTATCCTTCTCAAAGTTCTGTAACAACTCCAACAAACCGTGGTAGTTGACTGCAGGCTTTGTCATTCGAAAATGAGTAAGGAAAGGTCGAAAGGATGGAGGCAAGGAATTCAGGATCGCATCTTTTCCCAACTGCTCATGTAGGGAAAGCCGAGCTTGCTTAGCAGTTCTATCTTCTCGATCATGTACAATACATGATCAGTGACAGGAGATCCATCCCTCATTCGAGCATTAAAATAGCACAACTAGTCTTGTGCCTTTCAATGTCGTCAGGTGTGCCGAAAGATTCATTCAACGCTTGAATGATTTCTTCTGGCTGAGCATTCTCGAACCGATGATCGAATTCATCGTTCATTGCTACTAGCATGATGCAACGTACGCTAGTTCTATCATTGAGCCACTTTTGATAAGTGTCTCTCTTAGAACTTTGGGTGTTTGCATCAGGTATCTTTGGTGCAGGATTATTAAGAATATATAGAATCCTCTCATGCTCAAGGACAATCTTAAGTTTTCTAAACCAGTTATTGAAATTTGAATCATTCAACTTGTCACTATCCAATAGGGACATTAATGATAAATTAGTGGCCATTTTCTGTATAAGGAAAAACTAAAGTTTATTAGTATATAATTGATTCAGTCTAAAGACTTGGACTTTAGTCTAAAGATTCTCTTACTATTTTGTTTAAATTGACAGCCTCTACACCCCAATTCGAAGAATTATTCTTAATTCTTTAGCGGGCACTAAGATCTACATAGACTACATACAGGCCCAAGTGAAGCTTGGCCAACCCATATGCATCTAAGAGTAGGTTCAAAACCAATTATTTCTCAAAATAATTCTTAGTGTTCAGTTTTGCCCCATGTACCTCTTCAGCAGGCATGGAGTGCCTCCACTGAAAGTTCTGGTTAGGTCCAACCATTAAATGATATAATCAGTGTAACCTATCAATAGACACCAAGCCCGAGTGAAGTTCGGCTCACCTGACTGTCTATTTAATAGTTATGCTGACTTATCATATAATGAATGATAATTCCGATGGTTGACAAGCACCAGGCATAGAGTGCCTCCAATAATTATCAAGACATCGGACTCATTATCACCCATCTTAATGGGAGGCTATGATCTAGTTATCATATAACTATTTCATTTTAAGGACCTAATAATTTTATAGGATTTTATAATTTGAAGACAAATTGACTAATCAAGTTCTTCCACTGAATGTATGAAATGGGTAGAATGAAACAAGATTAAGTCAGGTTAAGTGGCACCTAAATCAGTCAGACTAATTTCCTTACAGGCATGGGTCAACCCGAATCAGGTAAATGATCTGAATCATAAATGGTTCACCACATTGACCAGGTGAGTGAGATCGATGGAGGGATATGCCATTAACTCGTTAAAGACGCATCAATACGAGTAGCTCCCAATTAAAAACTATTTGATCATTGATCCTAGAGCAACTTGCCAACTTACCTTGACATCATATGATTAACCAATTCTGATTTGACCATCTAAGAGATTCATGCTCAACCACAGAGCCTAATCTACTTCCATTTGGTTTAATCAAAAGAAGGACATGATCAACTACAACTATTGTTTGATTTAGAGCATTCTTAACCTAATTTAATTAGATTTGTTCAAATACTCTTTTAGTCCAGTTGATTTAAACCTTAGGGTCTAACCCTTTATGGACCCAATTTAGCTAACCCAAAGATTAAATATATTTCATATTTACATGTCATATATTTCAATCAAGCATCACATGTATTATGTTACTACTCATAATTCCTATATTTAGATCATATCTAAAGAGATTATGAATTAACATTTGACATTCAAATTAGACTCTCATAAATATTTGTATGTTTATAACATAGACATCATGCCATCATATATCATATCTATGTTTTATACTAAACATGCAAATATCATGCTTTTATACAACATCAATATGTATCAAATATAAAACATCTTTTGAGAGTGCGTGTAATCTATGTTTTGATGCATAAGCTCAATTTAAATTATCTTTGGATTGAGCATCAATGATAAAATAATAGTACGGCAATATGTCACATAATACCTCATTGAAGGGGTAATTTGGATTTTCAATCCATACCAAATAGCCTTACGATTAGTTTTAGCCATAATTACATAATTAATAAGAACATTAATTTACATGCAATAAATTAGATCAATAAGAAACCATTGCTCTGATACCATTTGTTGGGAGAGTTAATCTCCGAGGTATGCATATTTTAAAATTGATAATAATTATCAATGCGGAAATTTAAAGATTGCATATTAATCTTTCTAACATGCATCAAGATCATATCTTTGCCTTATATTATAAGATCGTTTGTTCTAAGTATTGCATATAAATTAAATAATTAAGATCATATCTTAATCTTCAAGATGAGAAGTCATACTACTCATCTTGAAGCCTACCTTAAGATCTAAGGATCAAATCACTCACCTTAAGAACAGTAGGTAAATCCTTTGTGCTCTGAAGCCGTTCAATCGTTCGTCCTCTAGTATTATCCACGCAAAGCCCCGAATGATCGGATTTTCGGGAGTACTAGCTCGCGGAAAAATAATTTTGCTGATCTTAAATTCTTCCACTTGAATCTTCCTCCAAGATCCACCAAGCTTTTGCTAACACTAAAATCACACCAGAATTTTCTGTTCTAACTCTTAGAACTGTAACACTTGGTTCTAACTGTTTAGAATTTTTGATATCTTTTGATCTTGTGTTGTTATCTGGTGAGGGATGTCCTCTATTTATAGTTTCATATTAGCCAGCCTATTGAATTCTAACATTTAGAACTCTACTATTTTTGTGAAACCCAAAGAGACATATTAAATTCACACATTTATCAATGCATGAAGAGTTGTGTGGAGTGCTCTTCCAAAGATGCACATTAATTCACACGCTTGTCAATGCACGGAGAGTTGTGTAGAGTGCTCTTTCAAAGAGGCACATTAATTTACACACTTGTCAATGCACGAAGAGTTGTGTAGAGTGCTCTTCCAAATAGGCACCTTTTAGCAAAATTTATTTTTCTTGAACTTGGGAATCATTTGAAGAAGACTAAAAGTTATAAATTAAATTCTGCATGAGAATTTAATTTCTCATGAGATGATATTTTAGTTATCTTATCATGCGAAAAAACCTTTTTCACACATGGGGTTTAGATTTTTGGTTTTAAGCTAATTTGAATTTATTGGATTAAACCAATATAGATCATGGTCCTAGCCCAAATTAAATTTGGCTAATCCTGAATCTATTTAAATCCAAATCAAATCTAATTTCAAATCAATATTTGAAATTGATTAGTCCTTCTAGTAGACTTAAACCAAATTGAATCTTATTCACTTGTACTTAATCCAATTGAGATAATTCAATCAATCAAATTGATTAATTAAATCATATACGATTCTCAATCGTTGATCAGCAAATAGATCATCCTAGGAAACTTCTATGCGTATGATTCTCTAGGTTCGAACCTAAGCCGGTAGCATAGAAATGATTTTCTATACTAATCGATGTGCCCATCTAGCAAGGGAACCCGACGTCCGGATAGGTCGAAGAGTTGCCGAGCAAACTTCAAGAACCCTAAGAAACAGTTACCGTATAATTCATCCTCTTGACCACAAATGCTAAGGATGGCTTAAGAGCCTGTCAACTCTAAACAACAAATCCATAAAGTGATTTCAATTTTAGTGATCATGTGACTTTCACATGAAGTGCCTTGGCCAAGGTCTTGCTAAATTGAAACACAAGCATTTCTCCTTTTAACGGGATAGGTCAAATTCCATCTTGATCCATAACTGACTACCACAAGTACTTGACTGCACCCAGTAACCTTTCGTAGCTGGATTAGAAATCCAGGTGGTCCAGCACCTAAGTACAATGAGTTTCTTGTAAGCCACTGGTTGTGATATTTAGGTCTGAAGGATACTTATACCTATATCTTCTCGGATTAACTCTTGACAGTAGAGTATCCGAAAATGAGTCACGTTCGGTAAAATGTACTCCTACACTTTACCTGTATGTCATACCAGTGTCTCTACACTCCTTGGTTAAGAGGACAACCAATAAATATGATATACAATGTCCTATAATTGATAGTACTATGGCCCTGTCATAGTATATCATTTGGTCGCGAACTCTTTTAAGGACCTTCAAAGATAAATCCTCCTTTATCGTGAAGGAAGATCCTGAGGGCTTTATTACTATTAGGAGTTTTAAGACGATGTTCTTGTAATGAATAAACTGCCAAATAACTTTTATTAATATATCAATTTATATACAATGTACATCAGCATAATCATCAAATGATTGGCTTTAGGATACAATTCCCAATAGATTTGTCTACCTTTTATCTTTACCAAACTTTTGTTGACTCTAGCATATCCAAAATATCACCTCAATCTTATACTATGTGATGATATGATACATATATAAAGATACAAATGGTTACACAAGCAAGCAGCTATAAGGAGAGATGGCTAGAAGGCTGATGAATCTATCACTCAAATGTAAAGGGAGGGCCCTCGGCCCTAAAAGAAGAGTGGTGACACCAACTGGTCACTACTAGTTCTACTTACACTATCATTCAGCATAACAAATGGCAAAATAAAAAATCAATCAATCATGCAAAATAAGTGTTGGCCAACGTCAAGTTAAGATCACTTTTATAAAGCCAACTAACAAGATGGCTTGATACCTCAAATCCTTGTATGTTATTGTGCATGTGAAGGGAAGACTAGTTAAATAGAACACTGGTTGATAATGAAGTAGCTATACATATCATATCATTGTCTATCCTATATAGGATGGACAAGTTCAAGAGCAACCTACTCATATTGATCATTCAAATTAGTAATTTATCCAAAGGCTAATTTGAGATGAAAGTACTTGTTATGAATGTCATAATTGTAAATAAGATAGCGCTTGCCACTTTCTTTATAGTGGAAATATTGGGTCAATTATAATGTATTGTTTGAAACTAGATGAGTTTGCCAATAAGCAACCCCTAACAGGAGACTTCTTTTTCCATCGTCTACTTTAAGGATGATGAGGTCATTGAGGCTGAGATCATCGTCGATATCAAAGCAATTATCAAGCAAGGGAGTCCAAATAAGCATTGGGATGATGACTATAGTCACAAAAATATTGAGGATAACTAACATTACTTAAATGCCCTCAAGGGTAACCTTTAGAGTAGGTTTGAACATTGATTCCGTAAGTTGTCATGAGTAGTGACTAGAGATGGCAAACCTACGAGGCCCTCCATGTATAAATAATGAGTGAAAAAAATGAGTTTAAGCTATTTTAAATCTAAGATGCTTTATTTACTATGAAGAGTTAATACTTCCCCCAATTGGAGGAGGTTAAAGGAGGGAAGAAGGGATTTACTTGACTCATCTTCTGGTAGATTAGCTCTTGCCACTCAACTTGATGGGTTAATTACTGCTCCTTTATCATTCACTAATAAAGGCTTTCAATGTTTGCGATAGCTTTGATTACTTTGATCTCTAGGCTTGCAACTTTAGCAGTCTAAGAGGGGGTTAAGTAGACTTAGGTGACCAGCAAGTTAAGAAGATTTTAGTCAAATCTTGTTCTTATTCATCAGTGGTCATGTTGGCCTTAGGCTTTTAAGGTCAATAGTGGTAACATACTGGTAAAGGTCCTATAATTTCACTTGTGCCAAAGAGGCATAATCTCCAAGGGTGCATTAGGAGGACGATTATGCTTAAGAAGAGCTAGAAAATCATTCGAACATTGAATTCTACATAAACAAAGAATGAAAAGATAGAATAGCAACTAGGGACTCACCACAATTAGGGCATGGTGTTCAAGCTTTGCCCAAATTTGGGATGAAAAATTGGTATATATACTTCTAACTCCAAAACTCACATTGAACTATATTTTTAAATAGTTTTAATTTTTATTTAAAAATATTTTAAGGTATATCTTTTAAAGATGATTTTGAAAGAAAAAAAAAAGAAAAAAATAGGGGTGGGGTAATGGAGAGGGGTAAGGGATGGAAACTAAATTATTGCCATGGTGGGTCATGAGATAAAGATGGAGTGGGTTATGGGAAAAACCAACTCGAACCCACTCCATTGCCACTCCTAATAGCAAATAGAGTAGTACCATCAAATATCAGGAGGAAAGATTCTTACTTAAAGAGACTAATATTGCAAAAGGTTACTATTATCATTTAGAAGGGCTAACTCTTGTGGAACAATAGTGAATAGTGGTGAGAGAAAGCTAATGTAGTAATTGGCCAGATGAATGAAAATAAAGATACAACAAGCAAGCCACCATGCCTTAAGGATAGCCATTATCTGAGACAAGATATCGAATAATATGAAGGTAAAGCTCACTTTCTATGGTCAAAATGAACCTCCAAGAATCAAGCTTTGTTAAACTTTAGGATGTCATGTTAGTTAGTGTGGGCAGAGTTGAGAGTAAGCATTAGTGCACCAGAATCCCCTGGAACCCCTAGGTCAAGACAAATTATTATGCCCATTATAAGCACATAAACTTTGACCTTGCACTTATGATGGGAGGTCGAGGGGTTTAACTAGGTACCAAAGTAAAAATATTTACTGACTAAGAAGCTAATCCATATTTCTCACTCGTTGATAGGAAGGTTAGATGGGTTCTGGGGTGGAGAAATCCTAAAACCATACTGACTCTCAATGTTAACCAAAGGATGGAGGATAGCTTGCCAAGACAATTGGTCACTCTATGTTTAAGAAGAACTAAAGGTAATCACAAGGATTTGGAGTCAATAAACAGGGAGGCTATGTGCCTATGGAGTTGTGCTCTTGAACGTAACTCTGGAGTCGGCCTAGGATGCTACCTCTAAAAATATCATTGCAATCATTGCAAAATAGCCAAAGGAGGCCACCAACTTGTATTAATGATCATCAAAGAGAAGGATGAGGATGAAAGAGAATTGCCTTATGTTTGCAATGGCAATCATGAAAGAAAAGGATGAGGATAAAAGGGGCAAGCTCCATGAGCCTGTGCAATGCCTAGAATTGATGATATTATAATCTTAGGCACAATAGTAAGCTTGGTTGCACACTAGGAACTAACAAATATAGAGGACAAAAGAGCACAACTCCTACTCATTGACTATCCCATCATTTCTACTCTCCTTACCAATAACTATCTCGCACATTAAGGCCCTAGGATACACATAGTCAAATTTCAAGGGCCCTAGGATACATTAGTAAAATATCAAGTAATAAAGAATAACCCATTAAAGGAAGATATTGGCAATTGCAATAATGTTAAAGATGAAAGGAACCATCATTGCACATGTGAAGTAGAAGGTGTTGGTTCTGAGCTCTTACTAATTTGTTATATTGGTAGCCTCTATTTTCTAACACTACTTGAACCCATCATTAGCGATAGTAGGCCACAGGAAATGATGGTGGCAGATCAATTACATGAACTTTCAGCCAAGTTTCTCGTCCCAAAGAAGAAGCATTTATTAAAAGGGATAAGAGAGTTGATCATTGAGAAGAATATTAGATTGAGCATGTACTAGCATACAAAGTAGGATAATAGACCCTCAACCCATTATAAGAAATCAGAATTATATCAGCACTTTCTATAATAGCAGTCAAAAAAACCCTTGATATGGAGGATTTATAGGAACAAACATATGATCGCTGGTATAGAAGTGAGCCTTTATCAATATTTACCTTTAACTACTAAAATAGATATGTATATATTGATGGTTTTTATGTGTGATTTTTTGAAATGTTAGTATAAGGTTTTCTTTGCCAATGGTATGTTGGGGTGTGAGTAAAGATCTTTATTCCGTTGGTTTATTGACCATTGGTGGCATACCTCATAAGTTGGGAAAAAAAATATATTATGACATGGTTTCTTTATTACGCTCAATATTCAATGAGTGCTCAACGCACCATGTATGATATTAGACTTTTAACACATTGTGTGCATCCATTAGAGAGGTCGTCAATTGGCTTGACCACTTTAATGGTGCACCCATAGCTACAAATAGCAACCCATAGGAGCTAAGGTTGCAAATAGGTCGAGTAGATCAATGAGCCGAACTAATCCACCCTAGATAGATCCTCTCTTTCCCATTATTCAAGACGTAAGGTAGGGCCGAATCGAGTTTAAATATTGGACTTGCATCACATTTTGGGTTATGTTTGGATTTTGTAAACTTTGGTTTGATTCAACTCAAACTAATTTGTAGTCAGATATAATCTAAAATGATTTAAGTCTGTTTAATAACTTCCAATCTAACCTAATTACTCATTTAGATATAAAGGCAAGCCCCAGAGCCCTCTCACCCTCCCTTTATGCTTTACCAAATGGAAATCCTAACCATTGTTCTCTACCTCAATGCGGCCATCTGGCAATATTGGCATCTTCTAATAGCCAGTTTCATCGGCATCCCGTCTAAAAATCCAATTAGTAGCATGCTCCTTGAGATTTGGAATACAAGTCATTAAGGAATTATTTCTAAATTAAATTAATTTCGAAGTAGAATTCATTTAAATGATATCTTATGTTTTGACTACCAGACAAAAACTATAGAGTTAAATAAATTCTAATGTGAAAATTGAATTTAATGTTTCATTTTTCTAAATTTTCCTTATTTAATAATTAACTAAAAGCAATGATTTAGGAATTATGTTAATTATATTCTCAAATCACATTTAATTTATAATTGTATTCAATAATTATATTAATAATTTAATTCATATAATAGTGATTATAATATAATAATAATAAATTCTTAATCCATAATATTATTTATCATCTATTATATATTATCATATTATTATAATATAGCATAATATATCATATTACATTATAATATAAGATTACTGTAGTATTAATTATAGTTCAATCCCGCTAATGGACATTCATTTCCCATTTTTTATTTTTTTCATTTTTCACAATTTCAAATAGAATATTTCATTTTAAAATTTAAAAATAATATAATGCACACATTTTATTTATCTTGCTTAATCTTTTCATGGATCCCCCAAATGCACATTCATTTCCCTTTGTTTTACCTTTTACATTTTGATTCAAAGTTTCCAATAAATTAATTTTATTTAAAATTTTAAAATATATAATGCACACATTTTATTTATTTTATTTTTTTTAATTTAGAAGCAATAATTTAAAAATTAAATTTAATAATATAAACTTAAAAGAATATATAATCTATTTTATTATCTTGTTTTCATTTTGGATTATGTTTATATTTCTTAAAAACTTTATCTTAAGAAACTATTTCATTTATTTTTAATTTATAGTTTCAAATCAATTTTTAAAAGAAATTAAAATAATTAAATCAAATGTATAAATTTATTTATCTTATTTCAAAATTTTACTCTAAATAAATAATTTAAATTCTATATTTAATTATATAAAATTAAAAAATATATAAATTTATATTTTTATTTATCTTGTTGATCAAATCAACATCTTCACATTGCACGGGCATATATGCCTAGTAATAAAAATGTCATAAACAAGGGGTGGTTTGTATGAAATTTTGCTTTCTTCATTTTTAGAATTCATTTGCTAATCTTATTAAAATTGATAAGACTTGAAATAAGAAGAAGTAATTTTCTGATTTGATAGTTGGAATGTTACATCTCTGATTTATTGTGTTGCCAAATAGAGCATATAATGGATTTGTAAATAAATTATAAGCAGACTATGGAATTCATTTGTTCCAAATAGCGTGTAAAATCTGATGGCCCTTTCAGCCTCCTTTAAGATCTGTTCGGATCTTTGGAGGGAAGGGAGGGAAGAGTCAATTTTTCTTTAAAAAAAATATTTATAACCCTTCCTCTCCATCTCTTCCCCTCCCCCCATTCCCTCTTATCCAAACCCCTTAATACTTCACTAAATAGAAATCCTAGCCGTTGTTCTCTCGCCTCAGCTTGATCTTCTAGCAATATCGGCCTCTTCCAATGGCTACTTCCCTTGAAGCAAAGGAGAAAGTGATGGTGAGAGGGTTTCTTGTTAAGATATCTTTGCCGCACTAATGCTACTTTTAAATTTTTGTTCCTCTTCTTGTCACACCTCAAGCCCACGTGCTAACCCAATCAACCTATTAGAGGGTTCAAACTACATGGCCAAAAACTTGAGTGAAAGTTAATGGGTAGCAAATGAACTTGAATTATAAGCATGTAGCACATTTCTTTCCTATCTAATATGAAACTATATTTGAGATATTACAATCTTCCTTTTAATGTGATGTCCTTATCGCACGTTACAAGCTAGCCAGAATTTATCCCGAGCTGGATTGTTGGTGCTGCAATGATGGCTCTACGCCATGGCCATGTCGATCAACTTCCGTATTCGGATCGATTTTGATACCATTTAAATGCCTCAAGCCCATCTGCTGGTTTAATTAACTTCATTAGTGGGCTGAACCATGTGGCCCAAAAATTCATGTGGAAGTTAATTAGTAACAAATGGAATTGAGTATAGTACATAACATATTTCTTTCTAATACCCAAAATAGTCTCACATTGAATAAAAAATAAATGTATTATGTATTTAGACTCAAGTTTACCTGCTACCTATTAACTTTCACTCGAGTTTAGGGATGGCAACGGCCCGGGGATGGCCCAGGATGGTCTATACCGGTCCTCGTCTCCGTTAGAAAAAGCATCCCCATTCCTTGCCCCGTTAAGCCGTTATAGTTAACAAGACGGGGACGAGGATACCTAGCCGGGTAAATGGGTACCTGTTTGCCCGTTTACATAAAAAATAAAATTATTTTATTAAATTTATAATTTATTAAAAATTTAAAAAAATATTTTTTTTAGGATTAGATGGAGACTAATCGAGAACAATATAGATTCTCGAGACTTCAGGGATAAAGAAGAAGAGAACGAAAAGTGAAAAAGAAAACAACTAACAAAAGAAAAAATCCAAAAATAAAGATTTTCATGCAACACCGTAAAAAAAAAAAGAATACATTCAAATTTAAAAGAAAAAATAAAAAGATATCTTTCTTTAAAAATAAGAAAAGATATGAGCATACTAGAGAAAGAAAATGTGTTGGAGGACGTCGATGGGGCAGCGATTGGCGAAGATAGATGATGGACTGATGGAGCTAGATTTTGTCTGGTTTAGAATTTCAGATCGATTGCGTGAAAAAGGAAGAACAAGAGATGACTGCATGAAAGAAGAAAGCAAGAGTTAGGATTATATATATTTTATTATTTTTAATTTATAATTTTTAATAAATTAATATATATTTAAAATTTAAATATATATTAAAGTTATGGGGATGGGAAGGGTAAACGAGGATGGGGCAAAGAATACCGTTCCCAGGCCATTACCCATTTAGCCGTTAACGAAAAATTCCCATTACCCATTAAGCCATTTAGACCGGAAATTCTTCGACCTGTTAAAAATGGTACCGACTGGGTAAACGGCTAACAGAAAAAATTGCCATTCCTACTCGAGTTTTTGGGCCACATAGTGTTGGTCCACTAGCAGATTGTTTGGGCCAACAAGTGAACTTAGGACATTTCAAATAGTATCCGTATGACATGATATTGGATGGGAAAGAAATATGGTATGTACTTATAGCTCAAATTTACATACTATCCATTAACTTCTACTCAAATTTTGGGCCATGTGGTTTCAGTCCGCTAGCGGGTTGATTGGGCCAGCGAATGAGCCTGGGGTGTTACATCTTTACGTATGTGTGGTAGGATGAGGATTTTTCTTTGATAAAAAATAGAGAAAGATGGGGAAGAAAGATGAGTAAGAGCAATTTGGGTGGCTTGATAAGCGGATGGGCTATTTGAATAATTGAGATAAAAAAAAACATAAATAGGTGTGGAAATGATGGACAAGAAAATGAACCTTGTTTTAGCAGTTAATAACAAGATTAACACGGTTTGATAGTGATATTTAATAAGTAGCTCTTGAAAAGATAAATGCTATAACTTTTAATCCTTATTGACTAGTTTTATAATTTTTGATCCCTTTATACACTTATCCATCCACTATACGCACTTATCTTACACTTATTTGTCCATTGTACATACTTGTATTCTTAGTATACATATTTATCGGCTACTGTATATGCTTATCCTATCAATATACATTATCCATCCATTATACATTTCTTAGCCATTGTACACATTAGGATAGCTTGTTAAGAAAAAAAATAGTACAAAAGCTTTTCATTAAAGCGTAATATGTAGAAAGACTGCTCGCCAAATCCCCTTTTAAATAACGAGATTGGCATGGTTTCTTCTCTCGCGTGCTGTAGCTCCATGTACAATGTACGCTTGGATTTTTCCTCTAGATGGCCTTGCTCACAAGCACCATCTTGATCCAAAGGCAATATGTTAAGTAAATCAGGTCGGCTTTCCTCACTTGCTTCTTGATAAGTACATAAATACTAGCCACAAAAGTATTAATTTATAGACCAAATTATTGTTATTCTTTTAAATTTGATACTTTTATATAATATTTTTAGGAAAAAAATCCTGCCAACTCGAAGAGCTTGATTTTAGAAGTCCAACGGTATAAACGGCACTCAAATCGAACTTGAAACAAGCTCAAAATGGAATATTCAAGATTTAACGCTGGAATTGCACGAAATTTAAAGCAGTCATGTGATGTATTTAAGGCTGCGATTTTAACTTTGAAAAGAACAAATCTGATCTTCGGAGATAAGACGAGTAGTCAACACAAGTCAACGCATTCCTTCAACACCATCGGAGCCACTTGATTAATAATCCAATAATCCTTTTATCCTTTGTTCGTCTCTTGGTTCCGCCACTCCTATTTTTGTTTCCTCCACTCTATAATCCAAATCATTCCATCCATTCTTCTTTCACCAGCCATCATACCTTATATACTCAACCATCCATCCGTTCTTCTTTCACCAGCCATCATACCTTATATATTCAACCATCTTCCTATATCAGGAAGCGGATATGCAAAAGTACAAAATGGATTTGCAAAAGCAAAAAGTGAATTTGAGGAAGTAGGAAGCGGATTTGCAGATCCATCATCTTAGAAAGTAGAAGTAGATTATATTTTTTAGATACTATGAAATAAAGTATTATTTATGTTTACTTTTTATTGAATATTCTTCAAGCGAAAATAATTTTTGACCGATCTATTCTCTAAAAGGGACCGGCTGTGATCAACGGGTATGGGTCGTACTCTAATTAAGATAGATCATATCTTAATTATTTTCATAACCAATCATCTGCTTATTTAAATATTTAATTATAAATTTATTTTAAGATAACTACTCAAAGTTGTTGTGGATTCGATCCCTTACTCTTGCTACTCTACTTAAGATTAGTGAAATTAAAGTGTTTAAATTGTTGCACTACGACATGCATATTTCTAATGAATTGCTCATTTAAGCTGTTAATCGTCTGTTAGAGCTATACTTATAAGCAATTTGGCTCATGTAAAATTTTTAAATAACTAAATTGTGTTATCCGATTTGTGAAGCAAACTCAGTTATATGTTGCAGATCGAATAATTGTCCTGTTCACAATATCATCCATTTATTTTTTGCACCAGAATTTTAATCAAATCTAACTGTAATGCAGGTGGTATCTGGTACGTTGCTCTGTGATGAGGCTCTTCAAAAGCATAGTAGAGCTGAAATATGCTGCCCTCTTGGCATCACTGAAATCGCCCAATGTCCCAAGTACAAGTAAGGAAGCAGAACCTTCAAATTTATCCACTGATGTTGTTCTGGATCTTGGTTCACCCTGGAATCCTATCAAGTGAGCTTTACCAGGTTGCAAATTCAGTATCTTTATTTTCTGATTCTGTTTTCCATTAAATTGCCAACCGCATATGTTTGATTTCTTCTCTTCATAATTTTCATCAACAATGTACATTGATTTGGAATGATTAGAGCATGAGGATTCAGCAGGCTGCTTCAATTCGTTGCAATAAGGCTTTGGTGCTGCATTTAATTTCAATCTGATGGTTATGTGGCTTTGTCAAAGTTTTTCAAGGTGTTGCATTAATTTTTGAATGATGAAATACTTTGATTACTTTTAACCTTTTGTTCCTTTATGTCATTCTACTCTCTATAACGGTAGTTTGATATTATTTATAATGCCCTAAGCCCCTCCTGCTGGCCATTTAACTTTGTTAATAGATCAAAATCATGTGATCCGAAAACTCGAATGAGCAGCAGTAAGTGAACTTGAGTTATAAGCACATAACACACCTTTTTTATCTATTCAATACAGGACTAAATTTGAGGTCTCACACTTTCAACTCAAAAATTTTCTTGCAAAAAAATTTAGAATCTTCTAAAAATTCCTTGCCGAGGAGGCAGTCCATGAACGAGAATGATGTTTTATGTATGAAAGCCTGCAAAAGTTCCACTGGTATGGCTCTGTATCCAGTCTATTGTTAACAAATTAACTGCCGGAATACATAAAGTTGGGTAATGCTTGACCCGAATCGATCTTACTTTATATTTGAATCTTAATTTTGGATATGGACCCAATTTATTTGTTGAACAAATGGATCATATTGTATCGGTCTATGGAAGGAATTTTAAACCAACAGACCATTCACGTCTATTCAGGTCCAATTTTGAATATTGTATTTAAGTAAAGTATCTAACTATTTTTTATTAGTAAAATCTAATAATTAATAGTCAAATATAGTTTTATTAAAAAATTTAAATCAAATTAAAAAGAATCAATTATTTAAAATTAAATTTTTATTCGAAAACTTTTAATTCTATTCAAACAAATAATTATCCTTAAAAAAATATTTATTGATATACTTAAAGATATTATAAATAAAAAATTATCTAGAAAAATAAAATATAAATATTTAGATATAATTAGAGAAAAATATTGAAGAAGATTTAGTTGTTAAAATGAACAGAAAAATTAATTTAAATTAGAGTTTATTTAATTGATTTTCTTGATAAATTTATAAAGATAATTAGAGTAAAAAAGATTTATATAATTAAAATTTATGTATTAGAATAATTTGGATTCAGATCAAATTGAGCCAAGAAAATACAAAATTCGAATCTGCCTTAAAATTTAGATTGAATTTAATTTTCAAATATGATTCAATCGGTCAAGATCGGATCAGGACACAGATTGACCTAACCTATTTACCACCTTAGTTATGCATATCCTATGTGAACAGCTTGCTAGGTTGACAAGTGATTAAGTTGAAGAATTGGGAACAAGTTTGTGCTCCACCCTCTTTGCACGAATGCATGCATCGAATGCAGTTATTAGCCATGCATCTGTACAAACATGCATGTCATGGTTCAATGAGCTATGGTATGTTTCACATGTGTGGTTGCATAGGTGAGTAATCAATGAGCATATTTGATGCATGCTTTTTTTACTATTTTCGATGCAGAAAGACTTTTTCTAAAGAATTTTTGGCAGAGGAGAACAGACGCAGGAAGAGCCTGGCAAGGCCTTTCTCTTAGATAGGCTGGAAGGATGTTATGAGAGAGAATCAGAGGACTTGAGAGCGAGTGGCTGAAAAGAGTCAGCAAAGGAAAGAAGTATGAGAACGAGTGCCGTACCTCGCATTCAACGTTGCTTTAAAATGGAGAGACTTTATTGGATGAAAGGGCACTTATGATAGCCCTCATCATTATCCTTTGAGATATATACACGTATCCGTTGCTGATGGAAACTTTGTAGAAAGTTTAGTCAAACTTAATGAGTTTTTTTTTTTTTTTTCCGTAAGTTAAACCTAATGAGTCAGAGGTCAAATGCTGATAGATTGATCGATTCAAGCCTCATATGAAGATGGCATGCTGCTACTACATGATTGTTGGAAATATTTTGTTTTTCACAAATACTCTTTCTAGAAATTACTAAAAAAATTATTCTAAAAATTTAAATATATAAATAAATTAAAATTAAAAAAATATAAATCGAGCCTAAATCGAAGCATGTTAGACATTGCCCTAAAGACTAATTTTTGTCTCTTCGTGCAGATTGTAGGCGATCTATTCCTAATATATAATGAACAACCTATCTATTCCCAAGATATAATGATCCAGCTCGATCCGAATCTCCTATAATGAGTACAATCGCGTGAAGGTACAATAATCTCATGAAAGTACAATCCAACGACTTCTACATATGCTCAATAATAAGATCAACAATAATGATAAAAAATAATATAATAAACAAAAAAAGATTTTTCTCTCTTAGCAGATTCAGGCCTAGTTCATTCCTCAATCCTGAATCTATGAGCCTGTTTATAAGCTTAGCCCAGAAAAGCTCCAACGGCTCAGCTCATAATGGCCTTGAAGGCTTAATAGCCGTTAGCCCCAAATTACATCAGAAACGGCTTTAAGAATGAATTGTTTGAACTATTTCTGGATGTTCACAAACGTTAGCGAGCAAACGCTCGCCCAACATTCGCGAACTGCCCGCGCCCAAGGAATGCTCACGTAGCGCTTGCGAACGCTTGAGAGCGTTGCTCCTTTGTTTTTAACTTTTTACTAGTAATTTCACAAAAGTTTAAAAATAAAATCAAATAACATAAATTTTAGGATATTTTATACTAGACAATAGATGAGGTGTTATGTGGACTTGAATTCCACTAATTAGTATTGATTGTATACATTTGAAGGAACCATAGTGGATTAAACCTTGAACTAGGTCCTTGACTTAGACTTCTACTACACACACACACTATGGATCAATTGGGTTTAAGCGATCAGCGCATATTAAAGGCCTTGTGCTTAATACCTTGATTTTTCTTGAGAATTTCTTAAGATTAACCCAAACCTTTAGTCATGGCCTAATATGACAATTCTCATATAAGTGAATCCTCCAAGGATATTTGTAACTAATATCATGTAGTTAACCTACCTTGAATCCATTAAGAGTATAACTCAACCTTACATAGATTTACTTTGTCACTTTATAAGAGCACTCATCATAGGGATGTGATGAAAATTTTTTTTCAAAAATTTATCTAACACGATCACTCAATCAGTTTCGTTTTTATCTCATTGAACCTCTTTCATGGGATCTCGAATCACAGAGATTGGGTATCCACTGTTGATGACCAAATAATGGGCTTAAGCCTCATCCCCTCAATGATTCAGGGCTTAATTGATTTGTCAAATTATTTCAGACTTAACAAATTTTAAGGAGATAACATTATTTTTTTGACTAAGATAAACAATCAGTTGGATATTCCAACCATCATGAATCATTTAGTAAATTATAAAAACTTTTATTAAATATCATGACAATATATTTTAAAAGACTCAAAACATGCATCTTACTTCTCCCCATAATCCCATTCATAAGAAAAGTTGGATTAGAAAATATTTCAGGTAGAAAAAATAATTACTTGATTACACAAAACAGAGCATTTACATGAATGCCTTGTCACAACATTCAAGTTCATCATTCTTGCCATTTGGTAACATAAAAAGATTTACAATAATAGGTAACAGTAAGTATTTGCATAATGCTATCACTTTTGTCTAGCAAAGAATAACACATCAAGGATATTAATATAGACCACTACCAAGAAACACTTATCTGAAGAAATACTTATCTGGAATAAGAAAACTTTTGCATTTATATTAGAATGCAAATATATGCTAGTAGCTGTACTTAAAAGTAAAATAATGAAATAATGTAAAAATACATCTATATACAAGCATGCATATATCATGTGCACAAGTGCATGCATGTGTGTATAATTTCATAAGAAGATAAAGGGCTAAGAGGTAGTTATAAAGACCAGATAACAAAGTCCCCCCAGAAAGGCAATCTGAATAATCTTTGAAGCTGTTTACAGTGGACAAGATTACCCTTTCAGTTTGCAGTGCCCTGTTAACTTGAATGGCAAATCTTCCCTGATGCTGATCTGATTTCTGGTTGGTTAATGGGTTGCTATAATAAATTGCTAAGAGGTGAATACGTATGGAGTTATCAAATGTTAGGCCTTACACTTAACAGTAAACAGATTTCGTCAGGTTAGTTACTGAAGGCCAGCAACAAGGAACAAGTAAAAGAGCGGTAAACACACCATTTAGTCATGTCTCCTACAAAAATATTTGCATTTACAATTCATCATCTCTTTGAGTCTGTTCTATGCATGGTTTTATGGTTTTAAGAAACAAAGGTTGTTAAAGTATATATCAAATTTTTTGAAAGTATTCCAGATAATGGATCTATGATTCTCTCACCTTTCCTGAAAAAACAGGATATGTCCATTTTCTGAGAATAATAAGCCTACATCTTTTTCTAAGAAGAAATGCAAATAACATTAAGATTGCTTAGGTATTCCTACGGTTCTCATAAATTATCATGAACAATTTAGTTTATCTACATTTACGGTATGGCACCAGATTATCATGACTTAATTAAGTTTTGTAGCTGTATGGTAAGTGATGTATAAAGCAGAACTATATTCTACTGACAGAAGCATGCATGCCAACTCTTAATTTTCAATAACAACACATAATCCGCTACTCATCGCAATATATGCCAATAGAAATTATTTCAGGTTGACATCATGCCTATTTCTAAAGAAAGCCATATGATGGACTAAGGACATCTAGCATCAGATGAGTTCCGATTTGTATGAAAGGTGTTCATGTTAGAACATGCAAGCTTACAAAGTAATATCAAAGTATTCTAACTAGAATCCATCTAGACCTACAACAGTAGATAGTATCCATCTAGATCTACAATAGTAGATAGTATTAAAGATATTACTAAAAAAAAATTAACATAGCAAAATATGCTCCAAGTAGAAGGAAAGCAAAGAAATACTGTACCAATAAAATTAACCTCAAATTAAATAGAGACTCAATTAATCAAATTATAAAGCAATAACATAGAACTAGTTCTTAGCGTTGGAAAATATTTTGTTTTTCATAAATACTCTTCCTAGAAATTATTAGAAAATTTATTCTAAAAATTTAAATGTATAAAGAAATTAAAATAAAAAGAAGATATAAATCGAGCCTAAGGATTAGTTTTCATCCCTTCGTAGGTTGTAGGCGATCTGTTTTAAGGTACAACGATTCGACTTGATTCGAACCTGGTTCAAACTATGACCAAGGGGTTTAAAGACGAGAGCCTTACCGCCATGCCAATCTGTTAGAGAATATAAAATAATAGAAAAATAAGTTCAAAAGAAAGAGATAGAGAGCTCTTTTTCTCTTCTTCAACAGGCTTTTGAGACACATCCATCGATTTCTTTTCGCATCAAAACTTTAGAAAAATTATAAAGAAATTCTTTTTTCTCTTTGAATTTGAATCCACTCCATCTTATTTTTTTCATTTTTTAAATAACAAACGCCTTCCGAGTGTTCGCGGAATGATCGCCTCAACCAGCGCCTCATGCGAGCGTACTCGTAATAGAATGTTCAGATCGAGCCGGATCATTGTACCTTAGGGACAGTTCCTACAACTTACATAAAGGGGCAAAAACTAGTCTTTAGGACAGTGTCTAACATGTCTCGGTTCAGGCACGATTTATATCTTCTTTTGATTTTAATTTATTTATGCATTTAACTTTTTAGAATAAATTTTTAGTAATTTCTAAAAAGGAATTTTTGCAAAAACAAAAATATATTTTCCAACAATGATCATGGGCTAAGACCAAATGCAACCAACACATGGATGGTGGAAAATAGCAAGAGAAGGATGCATGACTCACATGGGTTAGGCAGATGGATATGGTGATTCATGGCAATGCTCGCTTGGTGCATGGTCTTAAAGCGGTAGACGACTAGTGGAGTATGAAAGCCTCGAGATGGCTAGCATAACCATCCTCAACCTTCAATATCTCAACCGATGACCTCATGATTCTCATATAAAAAGAGTTTGAGATCCAAACAAAAGGGAAATGCCCTCATCAATACACCAATAACCTGAAAACGTTTGTATATCATGGGCTCTTTAAGTTTTTGTTAATTTATTATTTGTTACCTTGCACTATACATATATGTCCCAAACCCATTTGCTAGCATAATTAATTTATTAGCAGGCTGAAATCGCATGGCCTTAAAAACTTAAGTAAAAGTTAATTGATATCCGATGAACTTGAGTTATAAGCATTTCAAATTTTTCTTTTTCAATCAATATGAAACTTTTTTTTAAGGATATTATCACATTATATCCAATATGTGATATGCCATAAGCTAATCAAAATCTATCTTAAGCTGAATCGTTGGTGTTGCAAGGGTGAACTTTACCATTATCCTATGAATAGTTTTTTTTCTTATCCATAAACTTCTTCATGCTCAAATCAATTCTAATATCTTTTAACACTCAAGCTTATTTGTTGGCTCAATTAATTTATTAGTAAATTGAAACCATATGATTCTAAAAACTCGAATAGAAATTAGTTGATAACAAATGAATTTAAATTATATGCAATTTAATTTTAATTTTTTTCTATTTGATATTTGATATGGAACTAATTTTCTTTTAAGAGTATTACAATGCATCTACAATCAAAGGTCTAGCTCTAAACCAGGTTAATAATCATTATGCAAGCTTGATAGCGAAGAGTAATGAAGTATATTTTCGTCTCTTTATTGTTATCTTGGTTATGACTTGATTAGAATGTGAACCCATGACTGCAAAATAATTCAAAGGATTCTGCGGTCGTTTTGTCTTTATCTACTAACCTAGCTCATTAATTGTCCTAGATTCCAATAACATTTGACCTATCGCATGAGTGCTACCCTGCAAGAGCCCAAACAGTTAAAAGACCACTACTTTTATTAGAGTTTGATCAATAAATCACATGCATCACACCTACAAAAATCTATTTTATATAATTTAAAAATAGATTTATATTTTGTGGCATATTAATTAACTACCTACCACAGTCTTTTCTACTCTCCTTGGCTTTTCTACTTTTTTGTACACAACTTTAATATATCCTACTGCTAATTACGTTTCATATCATGGATTAAGAGCGGCGGCCAACGGTGTAACTTGTAAGATGGGGGCTAGATATAAATATAATTATATAAAATTGTGATAAAGGCCGAAAAAGACTAGATCGAATTAATAAAGAAGATAACATGAGTCATTTGTCAAGGGTATACACTGCTCGTGAGAATTGCAAAAGAAAGGAAAAAAAAAAAAAAAAAGGAGAATCATAGACATGACCATGACCATGGCCATGATGGGTTGGTAATCTGGACTTGTCATGCAAGATGTCAAGCCATCCAAAAGCGTGTTAGGTTCTGACGGCCCAGTACGGTCCTCGCTTTCATGGTATCCTTTTTGCTTATACGACTTATAACATCTGGTTGACCCGAAACCGATTTATCTTTGCAGAGGAGTCGGCCTGGCCTCAGGTGATCATCCGCACTGCTATCTCCTCTATAATGAAATACTTTCGCTCAGATCCTGATATTCATTTGATAGATCCGGCCACTGGGACTCCCCCGCTGCTTCAGCAGCGCACCGTACTATGGTCTTTATCTCTTGGGAGCCCCTACCCCCGGGTTATATCAAAGTGAACTTTGATGGTACTGTATCGGATCATCTTGCTGGGTCCGGATTTGTTATTAGAGGGCCGGACGGAGTGTTGCTCGCGACAGGTGGACATGGCTCTCTCGATACTTCGGTCCCTATGGCTGAGCTTCAGGCTACTTGGACAGGTATCACTTATGCGGTCCGTCAGTTGGGCTCTCGTCGGTTGGTCATCGAGGGAGATTCTTTAACTGTTGTCCACTGCATTAGACGGGATATGAACCTTTGCATCCCTCACAATCCTCTGATCTCTGATATTTAGGCTTCTCTTCGTCCATCTATGCACTGCTGATCCATCATGTTTACCGGAAGCTAATATTATGGCTAATTGGATGGTCTCTGTTGCTACTCGTCATCCTAATCATTGGGATTGGCATGTTGATGATTTTTATCCTGTATTTTATATAAATTATGTACTCTAATTTTTTGAATTTGATTCGTACCAAAGTGATGTGATCGCATTCTTGTAAAAAAAAAAAAAAAGCGTGCTAGGTTGTCCCAATGCCAAATGGGATGGCCGAGGACCTGACCTTGTGGGGACCTGGGGGAGTTGGTGGTTCATTTTTTGCATTAATATTGAAATTATTTATGATTCGATCATATCCACGTAAATAAATGAATGAATGAATATGAATAAAAGCTTTTTCGAGGCAGCCATCGACCGCGATTAAGCCTGACTCGGCCCCATCTATGGCCATAACTTAATTTATTGATCCTGTCAAGGATATGATTAGGACGGCACGTTATCTCAGGCCAGCATGTCGGGAAAAGAGATGTGAATGAAATATCAAGGGAATCCTTCTTATAGCTATTCTGCATAACTCCTAGGTAGTATTTGATAGCTTTTTAACTATTTCTAAATAAATATACAGAATAGTATTTATTCAGAGGATAGCTGAGGGATAAACATTTTTTAAAATTATCACTCTACCATCAAGGGATAACTTTAGTTATTCCTGGGTTCCCTAGGGAATAAGTCCAGGGGATAACCCATGTTTAAACATGAATTATCCCCTCTGGTTAAACTTTTTCAGTACTATCCCCTGTAGCTATAGCATTTGGGGATAAGGGAAGATATCCCTGGATATCTTCCCTTATCCACCATATCAAACACACCCTTAGGCGTTTGGATGGTGTCAGATTGATATACTTATCGAAAATAGAAAAGGTATGTGCAAATATAAGGTCCTGTTTGGTTTGTGATCCAGAAAACTATTTTCAAAAATATAAATTATATCTAAAAATCTAAGTTGTATTCTGTTGATTTTTAGTATTCGAGAATATATTTGGTTGATGCTTTTGAAAACTATTTTTCAAAGAAATACAGCAGCGAATGATCGCATTGAGAAGGAAGAAAGTGAATCTGCAAGTTTTGAGCATTTTGAGAAAGAAAGAATAAAATCTTATGAGATGAATTCGAAGAAAATATTGCTCCGATGTTTTTCAGATTCATTCAAATTTTTAGAATTGATATGGCTGATGAAGCCACGTGGATAATCACGGCAAAATCAACCAAGTGGTGCGAGCGTGTCTGCCCTGGTTCCTCTGCGTCGACCTCGTGCGGCCCCGGCCTCTCCGAGTCAACCAAGGTAGTCCCAACTTCTTCAAGTCAGCCCCGCATCGGCCCCGACTCCCCCGCGTCGGCCTCGTGCGGCCCCGGCCTCTCCGAAGTCAGCCAAGACGGCCCCCAACTTCTTCAAATCGGCCCCGAGTCTGCCTCAGCTCCTTCGTGTCGGCCCCGGCGGCCCTCTGCGGCCCCGGCTTCTCCAAATAAGCCGAGGTGCCCAGACTTCTCCAAGTCGGCCCCGCGTCTGCCCCGGCTCCTCCGTGTCAGCCCCGGCGGCCCTCTGCGGCCCCGGCTTCTTCGAATAAGCCGAGGCGGCCCCGACTTCTCCAAGTCGGCCCCATTCGTCAGGCCCACCAACTTTCTGACCTGCGCAGCCTAACACAGTTAGGCCCACCTACTGCCTGGCCACGTCGTCGATGGGACCAGGCCCACCTACCAACTAGCTCTACCAACCGATGGGACCTGGCCCACCAATCGCTAGCTCTCCTTCTCCGATGGGACAAAGCCTACCGACCAGCCCAAATTCACGTAAATTCTACGTGTTCCGCAGACATTCCTCTCTCACAGACTTCACGTGGCTAATCCTCATACGAATGTCAAATTCCTATAAAAGGGTAAGTCAACTCAAAGCCCAAGTATGTGAACACAAGTGCTCACCTACTCTACAACCTCAGAAAAACTCCAACTCCCGGAGTTTTTTCTGCCTCTAAGGAGCTCTCTCGAGCTCCCCTTTCGGCTGTGACCTTGATTGCTAACTTGGGCGTCAGAGGTCCCTACCAGAGCTCCTTCCGATCTTGAGGCTTCTGCAGGTCATCCTGCTTGGCGAGGACCCCATCAGCAAGCGAACACATCTTCCCTGTGCCTAAGTTCGATGATCGGGTGTCATCAAGAATCATTTTAAAAAAATATTTTCGAAAATGGTTCAGCAAAAAAGCATTTTTCATTCTATGGATTGAATTTTTTATTTTTAAAAATAAAAAATTTAACTTAAATCTACTACCAAACGAACCCTAAGATACTTGTATCGAATATTACTCAATGGGAACGGGCTTTTGGAAGGAGTGACATCTGGATTTAATCCCTCCCTTTCCTTTTATGTATGAAAAAAAAAAAACTCAGCCGTCTACAGTTATTGCAACGGAAAAGGCAATGGTAACTGCTAACACGTGTTGCAGTCCATAAAATGGTTTTAAAATATAATTACAAGAATACCCTCAAATTTTGTGGACTTTTTTTATATCTCAATATGGAAAATAAAATTATAGGATTCAAAGCTATTGTATTAAGATCCATTTCATCTATTTAACTTTGGATATCTTCAACTTGTTAAGAAGAAGGCTAAATATTTTTACAAAATTATAATTATTTTATTATTGTTGAGGGTAAAATCTCATTGCATTGATAACCGTGTGAAAGGGCTAAGATCAGCCCTGACCCCCACTTGCTATACTGCGCCCACAAAGAACGAGCTAACTAGTATCGAGCAACCCGTAGCTCGGCCTCCCCAAGCGATCCATAGCTCGGCCCCTCCGAGCGACCCATGGCTCGGCCCCCCGCGATCCATGGCTCGGCTTCTCGAGCAATCCANAAAGCAACTTGCAGTACATTATAAATTTATAATATTTGGATAGTTGCAAAGGGATGTATCGAGGAATAAAATCGTTATTGCATTGATAATATGCAAAGAGCTAAGATCATTCTGACCTTACTTATTATATTGCGCCTATAAAAAATAAGCTAACTAGTATGATTTGGCGGATCAAGCAACCGTAGCTCGGCTTTCCCAAGCAATCCGTAGCTCGGCTCCTCCGAGCGATCCGTAGCTCGGCTTTCCCGAGCACCCATGGCTCGACTCCCTCGAGCAACCCATAGCTCGGTTTCCCCGAGCGATCCATAGCTCGGCCCCCCCGAGCGATCCATAGCTCGGCTTCCCCGAGCAATCCGTGGCTCGACATGCACCTCCGCGGAACGAAACTATTTTCACGTCCGGTTTATTTTTTTTGTCATATCTCAGCCGCCCTCATGCCTCTGCTGTTCGAGCCATGCTTACGCCCCAGCAGCGCGAACTATCTGTGCATTTCGGCCATCAAGGCCAGGTCGTCCCTCGACCATCTGAACCAAGCCTTTCCGCGCCCCCGCGGAACCTGGCGCGGGAGAGCCCAAGTCTAGTGTAACAAAATTCCAAACGATGAATCATATCGAGGAGTGGCCTAGGATATGCAATAACGGCCTAGGACCTACGCAGTCATCGGATCTCAGGCCAACAGAGAGCTCTCCCAGCCGTCGATCCTTCAACGGACAAGATACGGATCTCACCGGCCTCACAACAGCTTGATTCGAATCATCTCCGTATCCCAACAACCTTCGAACCTTCCAGAAGGCGCTCAAGATTCAGGTGATTGCTTATAAATAAGACACTCCCAGATTCTCTGAGGTACGCGCAAGCTCTTGTACACAACTCTTGGCTTAGTCTTAGCATCACTCTTCTTCTCTTTCACTGCTCCCCCTTCTCCTTTCGCCATTGGAGCTCTGCACGAGCTCCCGATAGGCCACCCCTGGAGGGACTCCCCAGAGAGCCTTCTCCTCATTTCTGTTGATTGCCGATCCCCACTGACTTGAGCGTCGGAGGGTCTTCCGCGGAGGGCCACCCCCAACGCCTCTTGCGTGAG
Source organism: Calamus simplicifolius (assembly GCA_900491605.1). NCBI lineage: Eukaryota > Viridiplantae > Streptophyta > Magnoliopsida > Arecales > Arecaceae > Calamus > Calamus simplicifolius. The sequence continues at coordinate 116,457 of UESW01002810.1, read as the reverse complement.
GACTTCTTTGCAGGTCCGCCCAGGAGAAGCCCGATCAGGAGACCGATCGCGCCCTAGTCGGAGGACGATTCCGGCGCAACAGATTGGCTAGAGGAAGGGCCTCAAGTCCCATTAAAACTTGAAGAAAGGAAACAAGGATCTCGATCTGGAAAAGAACCTCTTCAATGGCCAATCGGAGAAAAGCAACTTCTGAAGCCCAGGATCAGGTCGCCTCCCAAAGAGACCCGATCCGATGAGTATCGCGATGTCGCCGCCGCCACCAGCTGAGACTCCATCGCCACCAGCTGTCCCAGTGACCCAGGACCAGTTCGCCACACTAGTCCAGCAGGTCCAAGCCCTGACCCATCTGGTTCAGGAGCGCTTCACAGCCCCCCGTTATGGTTGCCCCTGCTCCACGCCTCCCCGAGGAGGGCAGCTCCTCTTTCTCAGCCACCTCTTCTTCTGGCCCGCATGGAGCCGCGGACCCCCCACACCGACCCAAGGAGGCCAGACCAGTCCCGAGGGGGCTACGACAACGATCTCCCCAAACTTCGGCGGGCCCGATCCCTTTCTTCGGAGCTCTCCCGCCATGATTGATGCCATCTCCACGTCTGGCCCCTCCTCCTATGCCTAAAGAGGAGATCTGCCGATAGCTCCGGGAGATGCGTCAAGAGCTGGACGCCGCCAAGCAGGCTCACCCGCCTCAGCCTAAGGCGAGCAGGTGTCCCTTTCTCCAAGGGATCATGGAGGAAGTGATTCCCTCCCATGTTAAGCTACCCGCCATCGAGCCCTACCACGGCTCCTCTGATCCGGATGATCACCTCAGTAGTTTCCGTCAATAATGATGTTCCACGGAGCATCAGACACGGTCCTCTGCCGCGCTTTCCCTTCCACCCTTAGAGGATTGCCCGAACCTGGTTCAATGCCTTGAAACGGGTTCCGTTGATTCGTTTGACGAGTTGAGCCATCTTTTTATTGGCCAGTTCGTTAGTAGCCGCCATCACCGACGAAGATCCGACTCCCTCTCTGAAGTTAAGCAGAGAGAGGGGGAGTCCTTGAGAAATTACCTTGGCCGTTTCAACAAGGCCATGCTGGAGGTGGACCACCTTAATCATGAGATGGCTATGTCCGCCCTAGCAGGAGGAGTTTTGAAGGAGAGCGACTTCTACCTAGCGATGGAGGTCGTTACCCCCCAAACCTCTCCGATATAATGGCCATGGCAGACAAATATGCCAGGGTCAAAAAATCACGGAGGGCTACCGCACCGAGCTGGCGAGGAAGAAAGAACCCAAGGGTCCGGACAGGCATCGACCTATCCAACAGCTAAGCCCACCTCGTCGCCAAAGAGCTCCCCCACCACCGCCAAGAAATCGCTCCCGGAGCCCGCCCAGGCGATTCGACCGGTACACCCCACTACTGTTCCTAGGACGCAAATCCTCATGGAGATAGAGTGCCAGCTCCCCCGACCAGCTCCTCTCCGAGGGAACCCAACCGGAGGGACCCCACCAAGTACTGCCGCTATCACGAGAGCATGGCCACGATACTAACGAGTGCTGGCAGTTGAAGAACGAAATTGAGAGGCTAATCCAACGGGGCCGACTAAACCAGTTCAGGAGGGCGCCCGAGCTAGGACAAGAGGGTGATCGCCAACCCGAGCTTCAGCAGCCTCCTCCTCCTCCAAATCCGCCCGTGATCGGCCATATCAACGTGATTGAAGAGGCCGGTAGTTCGTCGAGCTCCAATAATGATGGTGAAGGCTCGGCACCAAAGAAAGCACGAACGGTGAGCTCTCCTTCTCCGACGACGATCTCCAAGGGATACAATTCCCACATGACGACGCATTAGTTGTATCTCTCAATTTAAATAACTATGATGTAAGTCGGATCCTTGTTAATAGTGGAAGCTCCGTAAATGTTCTGTACCTTGATGTGTTCGCCAAGATAAAATTGCTCATAGAAAACCTCCGAGCCGTGGACTCCACCCTAATGGGGTTCACCGGCGATGTTATCGTCCCAGAAGGGGTCGTAACTTTAACGGTTCGGGCAGGAACCTGGCCCCTTATGGCCACTGTTCACACGGACTTCCTAGTGACCAAGCTTCAGTCGCCCTACAATGCGATATTTGGGAGACCCGACCCGATGTCCCTTAAAGCCGTCGTCTCCATCCCACACCTATCTATGAAATTCCCACCGGGTGGGGAGTTGGTGTTGTACAAGGAAGCCAAATTATGGCTCGGCAGTGTTTTGTCACCAGCCTTCAGTCCAGGATGCCTGAAGTTGATAGGCTGGACGCTCGGGAGGACTTCGCCGAGCAACGAGAAGAACCAGCCGAGGAACTGGAGGAAGTACCACTGGACGAAGCTCGTCCCGACCGAACCATAAAGATCGGGTCGCTGCTGAAAGGCGAATCCCGGCAGGAGCTGATCGACTTTCTCCAAAGCAATGCCGATGTCTTCGCCTAGTCCGCCTCCGACATGCCAGGAATCAGCCCTGATGTTCTCGTCCATCGCCTTAACGTGGACGAGATGTACCGACCGTCAAACAGAAGAAAATGAGCTTCCCCAGAGCGGCAGAAAGCTATTGAAGAGGAGGTTGATAACTTATCAAGGTGAACTTCATTCGGAGGTGAATTACCCAAGTTGGCTGTCAAATGTTGTCATGGTAAAGAAGTCGAACGGCAAGTGGCGGATCTGCATCGACTTCACTGACCTCAACAAAGCGTGCCCGAAGGATAGTTTCCCCCTCCCCCGAATTGGTCAACTTGTAGATGCCACCTTGGGTCACCAGATGCTGACATTCATGGATGCCTACTCGGGCTACAACCAGATCCGGATGGCCCCCGAAGATGAAGAGAAGACTGCCTTCATAACCGACCGAGGTACTTACTGTTACCGTGTTATGCCCTTCGATCTTAAAAATGCAGGTGCCACCTACCAAAGGCTGGTCAACAAAGTTTTCAAAGAGCAAATCGGTCGGAACATGGAGGTATATGTCGACGACATGCTGGTCAAGAGCAAAGAAGCGTCACAGCACGTCGAGGATCTCTCGGAAAGCTTCGCGACACTCCGCAAATATCGAATGAAGCTCAACCCAACTAAGTGCGCCTTCGGCATTAACTCTGGGAAGTTCCTCGGCTTCATGGTTTCCCAACAGGGTATCGAAGCTAACCCCCAGAAGATCCAGGCTCTTCAACAGATGGCGCCCCCAGCATCTATTAAAGAAGTCCAGCGCCTAATTGGGAGAATAGCAGCCCTTAACCGCTTCGTGGCTCGGTCTGCCGAAAGATACCTCCCTTTCTTCAAAACTCTCCGATCGGCTAAGAACTTCCAATGGTCTTCTGAGTGTCAAAAATCATTCGAAGATCTCAAGAAGTACCTCGGCTCTCCCCCTCTCCTCAGCAGTCCAAATTCTGGGGAAACATTGTTCCTGTATCTGGTTGTCTCGGAAGGTGTCGTTGGCTCGGTGTTGGTCAGAGAAGAAAATAAGGCCCAGAAGCCAATTTATTATGTCAGCAAACTACTCGAGATGCAGAAACGAGGTATACCCGATTGAGAAGATGGTGTTAGCCTTGATAATCTCAGTCCGAAAGTTGTGGCCATACTTCCAAGCACATTCTGTGATGGTCCTGACTGACCAACCCATCAAGGCGATGGTCCATCGCCCGGAGACATCGGGGAGGATGACTAAATGAGCCGTCGAGCTAAGCGAGCACGTCATTCGATTCCAGCCTCGCCCGGCCATCAAAGCTCAGGTGCTAGCTGACTTCCTTCGAATGTACCATCCTGGAGGACGGCTTCACTCCCAACTTCCTCGAGCGCCCAAAATCTGATGCCCGGTGGCTCCTCCATGTCGACGGGTCATCCAACGCCTATTGCTCCGGTGCGGGCTTAGTCCTCACCAGCCCGGAGGGGGCGACTTTCGAATATGGCGTCTGCTTCTCCTTCCCGGCCTCCAATAACGAGGCTGAGTATGAAGCTCTGCTCGCCGGGCTCCGAATCGCCCGCGACCTTAAGGTGAAGAGGTTGAATGCCTTCACCGACTCTCACTGGTGGCTGGTCACGTACGGGGCAAGTTTGAGGCCCGGGAACCGAACATGGTCCGATATCTCCAAGAGGTTCGAAGCCTACTCTCCGTTTCCCTAAATTTGAGATCATTCAGATTCCTAGATCCGAAAATGTCCGTGCCGACCTATTATCTCGGCTGGCGACTGCGGAATCAATGGACGCCGAACAAAAATTTCATCTGAGATTTTGGAGAGACCTAGTATCGCGGAAGCTGACCGAGTAATGCAAGTTGAGGCTGAACCATCATGGTTTGACCCCATCTAGAAGTATCTTAAAGAAGGGTCGCTCCCATCCGATCGAAGGGAAGCCAGAAAGCTGAAGCTGCAAGCCACCCGCTATGTGCTGATTGACGACCAGCTCTACAAGCGGTCCTTCTCTATGCGCTTCTCAGATGCCTTCGCCCATCTGAAGCCGATTATGCCCTTCGGGAGGTACACGAAGGGATTTGCGGCAACCATCTAGGGAGCCGGTCTTTATGCCACAAGGTGCTGCATCAAGGTTACTGTTGGCCAACCATGCAAAAGGATGCTGACGACCTCGTCCGAGCTTGTGACCCATGCCAAAGACACTCCAGTATTCAGAGGCTCCCCTCCGCCAGCCTGGTCCCCATTTCCTCCGCTTGGCCCTTTGCCAAGTGGGGAATGGACATTCTCGGCCCATTTCCACTCGCCACGGGGCAGCGGAAGTTTTTATTCGTCGCCATCGATTACTTCACCAAATGGGTCGAGGCGGAAGCAGTTGCTCAAATAACTGAGGCTCGAGCCAAGGACTTCATGTGGAGATCCATCATCTGCCGCTTCGGCCTCCCGCACACCATCATTACTGACAACGGCAAACAGTTCGACAATCCGAAGTTCCGTCAGTTCTGCGAGGAGCATGGGATACATCACCGCCTTACCTCGGTCGGGCATCCACAAGCTAACGGAGCAGCCGAGGTAACCAACCGAACCCTGCTTCAAGGGATCAAAGCTCGGCTCTCCAGAGCCCGAGGCAGATGAGCAGACGAGTTGCACCATGTCCTATGGGCCTACCGCACCATCCCGAGAGTGCCTACAGGCGAGACCCCATTTCGAATGGCCTTCGGCACAGAGGCCGTCATCCCCATGAGATAGGACTCCCTTCCCTGCGGGTGGAAAGCTACTCGGAGGAAGCCAGTGATGAGCAGCTCCGCGCCAACCTCGACCTGGTAGAGGAGATCAGAGAAAAAGCTCGAATCAGAATAGCTGCCTACCAGCAAAGAGTGGCCCGTTACCACGCCTCCAGGGTCAAAGGGAAAGCTTTCTTGCCTGGTGACCTCGTTCTCTGAAAAATCTGTCTCCAAACCGCTGGAGCAAGGAAAGCTAGCTCCAAACTGAGAAGGCCCCTACCAAGTAGCAGAGGTCGTCGGACCCGGTACCTACAGGCTGCAAGATCTAAGCGGAAGATCCATCCCTCGAACATGGAATTCGGACAACCTCCGCAAGTATCATCAGTAGGGTATGCCCTCTACAAGCTCGCCTTCTTAAATTTTTATTGGCATATTGTCTCATAATTCATGGCATAATCACCACAAATTATATCACCAAAAATCATGAAGAAAATAGATGCTACTTACCAATCCTCGTCACGACCGAGTTATCTGTTTAAGCAGGAAATCTCCAAACCTCGACTGGGCCGGGCAAATAAATCTCCGAACCTCGGCTGGGCTGAGCAACAAATCTCCGAACCTCTGCTGGGCCGAGCAACAAATCTTCGAACCTCGGCTGGGCCGAGCAACAAATCTCCGAACCTCGGCTGGGCCGAGCAAATAAATCTCCGAACCTCGGCTGGGCCGAGCAATAAATCTCCGAACCTCGGCTGGGCCGAGCAATAAACCTCAGCTAGGCCGAGCAATAAATCTCGAACCTCGGCCAAAGTCAAGGAATATGTTCTACTATTAAGAATCCGACCAAAGCCAAGGAGCTTTTCCCACTATCAAAGCCCCAGCCTAAAGCCAAAACGCATGTCTCGTTATCACAAATCCCGACCAAACCAAGCAATCTCCAAAGTTCCATCCGGATTCGGGTAGCTTATAAGCCCCGACCGGGTCGGGTAGCGCAAAATCCTCAGCCAAGGCCAAGCGATATCTCCGCGCCTTAGCCTACGCCAAGTAAGATACTATCTGAAAACTCGGACGAGCCGAGCAACTTCTTAAAAATCCCAATACGATGTTAGCGCCTCACGGTACTTCGGTAGAGGTGAAAGATCTCCCTCTACTCAAAAGAGACATACGAGCTCTCTTTTCGAAGAAACACCTGTTTCGTTCTACAAACAAAACCATGCTTACCGCGTGAATCCGCAGGACCGCCGAGTCTCCCTTCAACTCGAACAGGAACAAACGGTCTCCCCTACTGAGGACCGAGCTACGATTTTGGAAAAAAATAAAGCGGCGAGAATGTTGCCGAAGTATGCTATGACACGGGAGCAACAACTCTCGGCACAAAAAAGAAACAGAGCTAGGAGAAAGGACAAAGCTTTCTTTATTTCATTACCAGCAAAACGAATTACAACCACCTAAGAGGCATTACAAGTGCGTCGAAGCACAGGAAATGAAGACGAGTACATAGCTCGGCCGAACTGCTCCAAGACAGCTTCAGTTAACAATGATACTTCGGCATCTGATCCAACAAATCAGACAAACCACGAACCAGTCAGCTCGCCCTGATAACGAGCAAATGACTCGGCCCGACTGTTGCAACCAGCTTCAGTTAATAATGATATCTCGGCATCCGGCCCGAGATATCAGAGAAATCAGAAAGGGTGGATGAGCCTTGTCCCAAGCCACCCATCCGCAGAGCCCTCGACGAGTGGGAAGAAAGCTCGCGGACCCTGATGACGGGGTACTCCCCCAAATCGAGTGTGTACTGCTATCCACTGCCCAAGTCAAAAGGCAACGTACTAGCGGACAACACACCATCACCCCCCTCCTCACGTGGCAAAAGATTCCCGGGCGGACGAGCCCAGAATCTGGATCAGGGGAGGAGGCGAAGTTCATGTAAGTCATGGGGAGCACGCGTGGACTTCCTGCCTTGCGTCCCCCATGGCGAATCGCAAAGGACACACAGGAAGCGCATATGTGCGCTCTCCATGCAATCTCTGCAAACCTCCTGTGCGCTCTCCATACGATCTTCGGAACTCCTCTCTTGAGGACGAGCCACTCTCTAGCGGCTCCTTCATCACCCCAGCTGTCCGAGGACGATGACTTGCAGAAGGAAAGCTCGGTCCTCCCGCTCTAAGCCCCAGAGAGACAAGCATCATGTAAACCTTCACAATTCACAGAGAAGAAAACTCTGGGATGGCCCAACACAGCCCTCTTTCCCCTTTTTATAGGCGAAGATGAACCGGGAGCAGCTATCAGAGCCGAAAGCCCCGAGATTCAAAACATCCAACCCATGCCACCACGTGGCCTCCCGGGATAAGAGCGGCACCCTTCGTTGTGCGTCAAGCGCTTCGCCCGAACCATGACGCATGCCAAAAGATTTTCTCTGATCCCGAATCACGAGCTTTAAATGCAGAAAATCGTCCGCCAATCTTACAGGTACTGGCAGACCTGGGAGATCGTCCCGAAAATGACATCCTCCAATGGCAAATAGGCGCTTACATATACGCCAAAGCGACCTACATTGGAAAAGATCAACACAGTAAAGTTCCCTCGGAAAGTGCTGGGCGATCTTTTGCCGGCTGCAGAGCCATGCTATTTACTTTGGCAAAACGAAGATCGACCTGCCTTGGAAAAGACAAAGCGCTGACATGGGTAATAAAGAGACGCAAGGGCCAAATATCCCTCGATAGGGATGTTTTGATACCCTATGCTCCGGCCCAACTGCCTGTGGGACCTAGGCGCGGACCTAGGCACCGCCCTATGCTCCCCTCTAAGGCCAAAGCCGTTTCTATACTTCGAAGCAAACCGAAGTACCTATTTTCAGTCCAACATGACTGAATATTATCCCGTGCCTCGATCAGGCAAAGATGGCTAGAAACCCTCCGATAGATCGCTTATGAAGTCTGCACGATGAAAGTGAGCGTCTCAAAACAGCGGCAAACACAAAAGCTATAGAAACGGTTCTTCTCATTCATCGTAAAAAGGGGCGACAAAAAGAAAAGAAAATACATCACCCCTCATAGGGGCTTATCATTCTCTCCGGGAATGCTGAGCCTTCCCCTCGCTCCACTGCCGGGTCGCACACTTGTTGCTGAAGGACGCCACACGCTTCTCCAACCGATCATTGACCGCGTGGAGGTGCATGATCTCCCTAGTAGAGGCGATCATGTATTGCTCGGTCGCCTGTTAGAGTCGCTCACAACTTACAAACAATGAGGCCAGGACGTCCCCGTCGATCACCGCCTTGGTACGGCCCCTACGGGCCCCCCAACGAGCGTTGACACCGTCGATTGTTGCTCCGGCCAACCCCCCTCCATCTTTGGAAGCCATCCTACTATCGCAAGCTCGGATAGACCAGCGAAGATCGGCAAAGGAAATGGTTAACGATGGCCTATCACCTATCGGTGTTTAAACCGCTCCAGGCGAGAGCCCTAATCGCCCTAGCCATCGGCCCCAGTGCCACTGACATAAAATCTTGCTACGCGTCATCACCTCAGTGACCGCTCGCGGAAAGCGAGGAGTCACCCTCTCTTTACCGAAAAGGATAAATGGATGACAACGGGGGTTCAACAAACCCCCCCCCTTCTTGGGACCAAACTCTGCTCTTTTTCGTCGAAGGCGCATCCACGATTTCGCCACTGATAAGACGGACTACCCGGTCCTAGCCAGGATGCTTCTGTGATTCCTGGTCCCATCCAATCGACCTACCGCATTTCTCGGCCCTACCCGAGCTATTTCATTTCTCGGCCCCGGCCGAGCTATTTCATCCCTCGGCCCCAGCCGAGCTATTTCATTTCTCGGCCCCAGCCGAGCTATTTCGTCCCTCGGCCCCAGCCGAGCTATTTCATCCTCGGCTATAGCCGAGCTATTTCATCCTTCGGCCCTAGCCGAACCATTGCGTCGCTCGGTCTAAGCCGAACTGAATCGTCTCTCAACCTCCTTTTTTACCGAGCTGTGTTGTCTCTCGGCTCCTTCGTCGGGGCTATCCCTATGCATTGGCCTCGACCAAGATGTTCCCTCAGATTCGAGCCAAAAAACCAACCAAGCGGCACAAATAAGCCATAGGTTGCTCGCGGTTGGGATAAAACTTAAGACGAGAAATCATCCGAGAAAGGCGAACAAACAAAAACAACTGATCCGTTTACTAATTTTCGGTCGAGCTACAAAAGAAAAGAAACAGAAAATACATGTGGAGGCCCCAAGGGATCAAGGCTTGGGATCAGACCCTGCGCCTCCTGCAGTGGCATCAGCAGGGGCATCGCTTGGCCCCCCCTTTTCGATGGAGTCCCGCTGAGATACCTCGGCGGCAGCGTCGACGCCCAGAACAGCTTCGAGATCGACGTCTGATATCTCCTCATACTCGTCCTCCTCGGCCCCCGGGGTGCGGGTCTCATAATATTCGGCTTCCAAACATGACAAGTCCAGGTCGAGATAAGTTTGGGTGATCTTAGCTCGCGCCTCCTCTTCGCCGAACCGGAATGCATCGGCACAAGCCGCCCTGTGTTCCTTGGCAAACTGGGTGGAGCTCTTATACTCCACCGCTGAAGAGGCCCGCGTGTTTGCCTCGGCCAGTTGTTTCTCCAACTCGGAAATCCTTCGGTGCCTCGAAACCGCCTCCTCTCGAAGGCCTTCAACCGCTCCTAGAACTCCAGGCTCATCTTGTTTACCTGCAGACAATAAGCCGAGTAAGACAAAGGTCGAAAGGCCAAAACAGACAAGACAGGAAACACCCTACCTGCTCGTCCCGCCGAGCTAGTTCATCGCCCAGCACTTGAACCCTATTGAGAGCCTTTGATTTAGCCGATTGATTTTGCCGAAGACTCTCTTTGAGTTCATTAACCCGGAACTGTCTGTCCCCAATCTCCTGGTGAGCATAGTCGAGCTCGTCGGAGAGCCGAGCAGCTCGCTCATCCGACCTTTTTAGCCTATCCTTCATTTCGGTAAGTTCTTTGTCCAAACGGGTGAGCTGGTCCTGCCGCCGCCGGCACTTGAGCTCCTCCTCCTCGAGCCTCTTATCCCAGTTGCTTTTATCTTCGGCGTGGCTGGCTTTCAGCTGGTCCCATCTCTTATTGAAAAATTGCTGCATGGCCTTGACCTTATCCTCGTGCTCCGCCTAGTCTGGGATAATTCCAAACTAGCCTTGTCGGATTGCTCACGAAAGCCTTGAAGCTCATTGACCTGTATTGCGAGTTGAGAGACTCTTTCTCTCTCAGCTGTAAGGACCTTACGAGTCTCCTCGAGCTCCCTTTGGGAGACCGCCAAGGCTCGAGAAAGACTGGCTGTTGAATCCACCCTCTCCTTGAGGTGATCGACTTCTTTGCGGTTCCGAGCCCAAGCTCCGACAGCCAATGCAAACGCCATTTCAACGCCCTCATGATCAAGGCATTCTGCGAAAAGGATCACACGTATGAGAACACAGTCGAACTAATTGACCAAAAACCCTGCTTCGGTATGATGACTTACCCGAGATGCATAATCCGAAGCAATCCTCGTGAGGGCAAGGTCATCAACCTCGGCGAGAAGGAAGGCTTCGTTCGGCACTCCAGTGTGCCTAAAGGCCACCTCGACAAGATCCTCGGATCATTCCCTTCTGCCGAGGAACTCTCTCCCTCTTGGAACACAGACAGCATCAAAGCGGAGAACATGGCACTCACCTCCGGATCGCGTGAGTGGAAATCTATACTCAGGGTGCCAACTTGGGAACCCACGGCCCCTGAGGCTCTCGTCGGCCAACCTCCTCCACCAAAGCCCTCATTTGAGAGGCCTCAGGCATCTCAGCTCCGGCAAGGGGAGCCCCAGCCCGGACGTCCCCTTCGCTCAGCGGCTCCCATCCTTCTCCTTCTTCTTCTTCTTCTGCTTCTTCGGACATTTCTCTGCCCCTGGCAGACTCCTCTTGGACTTCAGTTTCTCTTGGGGCCTCCGGTGCCTCAGCAGAAGGCCTTTCGCCGGAAGACGCCCCGCGAGGTTCGGTCGCTGGTTCGACTAGTTCGGTTGCCCCTTCATCCTCCGCTGACTCTCCCGCGGGCAACCTGGGCTGAACTTCGGCAACTACGACCGTTTCTCCCATCTTGATTGAAGCGGAGACCACTCCCGCCTCCGCCTGCAACTTCTCCGGACCACCGGCCTCCAATGAGGGGGACCAGGCAACCCCGGCCACGGGGGTCTCCGAGTGAACTGACGTTGCTCCCTCGCCATCATCTGACAAAACGCCAACAGGTGGGGAGGAAATTTCACCCCCGCGGTGTCTTGATCTCTCCTCGTTGACAGACCTTCCTCCGCCACCGAAGGACCATGCGCCGCCGGAACCGCGATACTTCCATCCCGTGGCGACGAGAAACGGTGGTCATCACCATCTCTCCTGGTCCCTCCAGGGCGAGGACCGAAGGGCGAGGCCTTTTCTCAGCCCTATACTTACTACTGGAGCCGGACCTCCTACGACGCTTGCCCAATTCCTCTCTCACCTGATTTACGAATGCCGACCTTTCGGCTGTAGGAGCAACGCGACTCGCCCATTAGCTCGCATAAAAATTGAAGCTAAAATCACATTAACCTATTGGCTACAAAATAATTCTTACCGCGAGGATCCACGGGACTCAATCCAGCCGTGAAGAGAGCATCCTCTGATAGAAGGGCGCTGGCTGGAAGCACTCGACTGTTGCGTAATACGATCAAATCCTTCTTCTCTGCTTGGATAACTCTGGATGCGCCTCTGGATCCTTCACATATCGCCCCCACACTCGGGGGAAATCCGAGCCAATATTCCCTTCGACTATAAAGAATCGTGATTTTCACTCTTTTATCGACGACGGATTGTCTGAAATCATCTTGAAAGACCTCCGAGGACCAATGTAGGGCCACTCGGAAGCCCTCCCAGAAACCAAATTATAACACACCCTGAACATCGGAAGAGTCACGGTTACCCTAACACGGCTGCACAGCGAGATGAATCCAATAAGGTTGCGCCAGCTATTGGGAGCCACCATGGTGAAGCATATGTTGTAGAACCTCATCACCTCCCGCACCAGCGGATGAAGAGGAAACCTGAGGCCTGCCCTCAAACTTTCCTCATAACAGAATGCTCCATCCCCTAATTCGAATGTCACCCTGTCGTCAGCCGTCGGGAGCATCAGGGTAACATCCTGAGGAATCTTGTATAGGCGGCGTATCCGTTCCAGATCCGCCAGTGTCACCTCCGAAGCCTGATCACTGGGACTCACCATACTTTCGATCAAAAGAGGCGCTGAACGAGGTCACGAAGGAAATAGAAGAATGAAATCCTTCGAGGGAAAAAAGCGAAAGAGCTCTACGAATGGGGAGGGCGCAGCTTCAACTCCGTTTTCTCCAAAAGAAACCGCTTCAGGAAGAAGATAAGGCATCTTAACCAAGACGTCCGGAACCACCGCTACAGGCACCGTGAAGATCGAGATTTCCTACGTGGCACTTCCCCAACCGTTGCCTTCGCTCCTAAGAAATGATGGATCCACCTCGAGAAGGCAGGACGGCCACGCAGCATTAATTAGGGCATCATTGCGTGGGCTGTCAAATCCACATCCCCCCGTTCGGATTGCGCCACCTAGGTCTATACTCCTATGCCCGAACCTACGCTTCGAACTAGGGAGTGGGGGGCATGTGTTGAGGGGTAAAATTGCCATTGCGTTGATAACCATGCGAAGGGGCTAAGATCAGCCCTGGCCCCCACTTGCTACATGCGCCCACAAAGAACGAGCTAACTAGTATGATTCGGCGGATCGAGCAACCCGTAGCTCGGCCTCCCCGAGCAATCTGTAGCTCGGCACCCCCGAGCAATCCGTAGCTCGGTTTCCCGAGGAATCCGTAGCTCGGCTCCCCCGAGCAACCCATAGCTCGGTTGCCCTGAGCGATCCATAGCTCGGCTTCCCCGAGCGATCCATGGCTCGGTTTCCCCGAGCAATCCATAGCTCGGCCCCCCCGAGCAACCCATAGCTCGGCTCCCCGAGCGATCCATAGCTCGGCTTCCCCAGCAACCCATAGCTCGGTTTCCCCCGAGCAATCCGTAGCTTGGCTTCCCCGAGCAATCCGTGGCTCGGCTTCCCCGAGCAACCCATGGCTCGGTTTCCCGAGCAATCCATAGCTCGACATGCACCTCCGCGGAACGAAAATGTTTTCACGTCCGATTTATTTCTTTTGTCATATCTAGCCGCCCTCATGCCTCTGCTGCTCGAGCCGTGCTTACGCCCCAGCAGCGCAAACTATCTGTGCATTTCGGCCATCAAGGCCAGGTCGTCCCTTGACCATCTGAACCAAGCCTTTCCGCGCCCCCGTGGAACCTGGCATGGGAGAGCCCAAGTCTAGTGTAACAGAATTCCAAACGATGAATCATATCGAGGAGTAGCCTAGGATCTGCAATAACGGCCTAGGACCTACGCAGTCATCGGATCTCAGGCCATCAGAGAGCTCTCCCAGTCGTCGATCCTTCAACGGACAAGATACGGATCTCACCGGCCTCACAACAGCTTGATTCGAATCATCTCTGTATTCAACAACCTTCGAACCTTCCAGAAGGCGCTCAAGATTCAGGTGATTGCTTATAAATAAGATACTCCCAAATTCTCTGAGGTATGCGCAAGCTCCCGTACACAACTCTTGGCTCAGTCTTAGCATCACTCTCTCTCTCTCTTTCACTGCTCTCCTTCTTCTTTCCGCCATTGGCGCTCTGCATGAGCTCCCGATAGGCCACCCCTGGAGGGACTCCCCAGAGAGAGCCTTCTCCTTATTTCTGTTGATCGCCGATCCCCATTGACTTGAACATCGGAGAGTCTTCCGCGGAGGGCCACCCCCAACGCCTCTCGCGTAAGAACTTCTTTGCAGGTCCCCCCAGGAGGAAGCCCGATCAGGAGAAGCCCGATCAGGAGACCGATCGCGCCCTAGTCGGAGGACAGATTCGTGGCAACATAGTCTAAAATAATTTACTTCCTATTTGAGTAAAAAATAAGAACTCTTGATTCCGTAGAAAATTTCCATACAAACTTTGTCGTGTTCATATCTCAACATAAATCCAGAGTATATTATGATAGGAATTTTTATGAGAAACAAAAGATAACAGATGCACTTATAAAGAAAAAAAAATCAAAATGCTAAAATCCCATCAAAGGTCCTTCTTCTACTGGGACGAAAAAGAAGCTAAAGATGAATGGCTTTCATGCCTTTAACTTTGTAAAGATGTATGGATGAGCAGGAAGGATAGCCAATCACCACTCTACTTCTTCAATTTCTCTTCTTGAGTTTAAAAGGCACAAGTCCTTATCTGCTCAGCTGTTACAACAAATTCAACAAACTGCCATGGATGCCATATTTTTAGAACAAAGTATATCTCATAGAAATATTGGGCTATTTTAAAATTAATTTTGATGGGGCCAATTGACTCTATAGGCAATAAAGATAATAATTTTTGGAAAGCATCCTCTCAAGATAGCAATTTCTAGACGATTTTTTTAGGCGACCGCGATGGCCTTTTAGACGCTTAATTCTTAGGCGACCTCACCGTTCTACTCGGCTTTTTTTTTTAAAGGATATAGTGGACATTAAATATTTCCTCCACAGAATTACTTTCGGCTGCAACAAGCGTCTCGTCATAATAAAGAAAGAGAACAAGAGGAAAAAAGAGGCCACGCCTAAGGGCCACCTTCTATCATTAATGCCGGTAGTTAAGTCAATGGGCTGGAGCGCAAAAATGGTCATAATGCCAACATTTAATGGGATGAAGAGTTACGAACACGAAGAAAGGGAGAAGTCAAGTCGGCTCCGACCCGGCACTTCATCTTGAACTCGATCTCGGCCATGGACGTTTCCGTCCTGTCACCCCCGGCACTCCTCCTTAGTCCCATCCCGCTCCGCCATCTTTCACATTAAAGCATTTATGGCCTGCTACGTGCATCTCATTACATACTAGCTCTAAAGCATTTATTGTAAGGCATATTATGCCTTATTCTTTATCCTACATTAAGGCATTTATGGCTGCTACGTTGGCCCTTTGGCACCCTTGCATGAGAAAGGATAGTCATAAAGCCAAGACGAGGAGTTCTTGACGACGGCCTCGCCCCGACATCGTCCAAATCGGCCTCCTCCCGTCGGCCCCGTCTCAGCACATTTAATAGAATAGAACATCCCTCCTCCCGCTCTCTTCAAAGTCGGCTATCGTCCCGTCCCAGCCTCTTCCAAGTTGGCCCCGTCCCAACATATTTAATGGAATGGAGCATCACGGACGCGTAATGAGAAGAGAAGAGAAAGTCTAAATTGGCCTCCTTCCGCTCTCTTCCAAGTTGGCCCCGCCCCGACACATTTAATGGAATGGAGCGTCACGGACGCGTAATGAGAAGAGAGGACTCCTCCTACTCTCTTCCAAGTCGGCCCCGTCTTGGCATCGTCCCATCCCGGCTTCTTCCAAGTCGGCCACCCCGGCATCATCGCGTTTTGGCTTACATAGCTCTTTCGCACAAAGGCATTTATGGCCTCATAAAGGCCACGTGCATCTATGCTTTAAGACATTTAATGTCTTATTTCCTTCATGCATTAAGGAATTTATGGCTGCCACGTTGGCCCTTTAATACCCTTTTATGAGAAAGGATAGAATCATAAAGCGAAGATGAGGAGTTCTTGACGACGGCTTCGCCCCGGCATTATCCAAGTCGGCCTTGGTCCAAGTCGGCCTCGGCTCCAGTCAGCCTCCTTCGGCCGGCCTCGGCCCAATGCTCGGCCTCGTTATGAACATTGCCATGCAAGCACTCTATAATCAATGCTCTACAAGGGACAGCTGGCTTCAACTCCCAACTCTTCCATCCCAAATAGATGTGTGGCTCGTGATGGTGATGAGACTCCACCACCTTTTCTCTCTCTTTGTAAGGACGACCCTATGAATGTGAAGGACATCTGCCTATATCCTGCCAGCCTGCAGTGGTCCAAATCAAGTGGTCACCCACTCTGACGAAACTTGACCCATCAACCAGCTACAGCCACCCACTCTGACGGGACTTGGCCTGCATCCCTGACATATCAAAGAAGGAAGCAAGCTCTGCTATTGCTGCCATCGCCTTAAATGCTCTGACAAGTGGCAGAACCCATGCCTCACAGACATCAGCTCTGACACTTCACCCATCAAAGTCATCATTATGGAGCCTCAACCACTCAAGCCAGACAAACTCTAAGCATTTATAAATTGGGTAAGAGGGATCCCTGACCAGGTAACGAACTCATTACACTCCTAAATGCTCATTTTTACTCATAGAGAGCACGACTTTAAGCCTCTCTCTCCTTCTCTCTTTCGAGCTTTCTCAAGCTCACGGCTGTTGCCAGCACTGACTTGAGCGTCAGAGGGTCTCCGTCGGAATCTTCGATCCCCGAGACTTTTTGCAGGCTCCTAGACATGAGAGGCTCGCCAGAGGATCCCGGGCTCACTGGAGAAGGCGACCGGACGCTCGCGAACGTTCGAGGGGGGTGATCTAGCGTCATCAGATTGGCGCACCAGGAAGGGGTAGAAAGCAGAGTTTTGTGACACTAAGCTACAAGCTCTCACTCCCTCTACGACAACAATGGAAGCTTCCCCCAGTTATGCTGGGAGGGCACCCTCAACGAGCTGAGCAGCAGGAGGCCGGCTCTCTACTCCATCGTCACCACTATCTCGGGCCATTCAGGCAAAGCACCGTGCCACCCTCACCCTGCAGCCAAGCATTAACGACAGTTGTTCAAAAGCTATGGGAGCAATATTCCATAGCCGCATGGCAACAAGCTCAGGAGCAAGAGTAACCTCAAACTCAAGCTCATCGGCAATTTAAGGCTCAGGCTCATTAGCCAGCAAGATGCCACTACTTGCCACCCAAACCCTAACTCCTAGTCACCTCAAGTATTTATGGGCATTTTTATTCTTGGTTGTGATAAGCCGAAACGTGCTGATGCTATTAATGCAAGGTGGAAGATGAGGACAAAGGGCTTTTACTGTTGACTCTATTTATCTCTCTCTTTTTCTCTCTGTTGCACCCAAAGCCAATCCGAGCCTAAGACCTCTTGCGGATTCCATTCCAGCTGCCCTCGGATTTCAACACTGGTACCCCCCATCTTCAATCAACATAGTTTCCTAGGGGGCAGGTCGTCAACTCAGCAAAAGGAGACCAATTTCTTTAAAGAAAAAGCTCTCAAGCCTATAATCGGACGTCATCAAATCGGACGTCATCAATGATGTATCTCCCCATATTATGAGCAATAAAGAAACTCCCCAGCATCACAGCCCATAGGACACCACTCGGCCCCGGCACAGCGGTGCCCCCCAAGTGGTTAAGACCCTAAAGGCTCTGTACCTGGCGAGTCGCCCCTCGCAGCGGTTCATAAACCTCCGAGGTAGTTCAAAAGGAGCTCGCCCGCATCACGGCCCATGGAACACCACTCGGCCCCGGCACAGCGGTGCCCCCCGAGTGGTTAAGACCCTAAAGGCTCTATACCCGGCGAGTTGCCCCTCGCAGTGGTTCACAAACCCCCAAGTTAGTTCAAAAGGAGCTCGCCCGCATCACGGGCCATGGGACACCACTTGGCCCCGACACAGCGGTGCCCCCCGAGTGGTTAAGACCTTAAAGGCTCTATACCCGGCGAGTCACCCCTCGCAGCGGTTTATAAACCCCCCGAGATGGTTCAAAAGGAGCTTGCCCGCATCATGGCCCACGGGTCACCACTCGGCCCCGGCACAGCAGTGCCTCCCGAGTGGTTAAGACCCTAAAGGCTCTGTACCCGGTGAGTCACCCCTTGCAACGGTTCACAAACCTCCGAGGTGGTTCAAAAGGAGCTCGCCCGCATCATGGCCCATGGGACACCACTCGGCCCCGGCATAGCGATGCCTCCCGAGTGGTTAAGACCCTAAAGGCTCTGTACCCGACGAGTCACCCTGCAGCGGTTCATAAACCCCCGAGGCGGTTTAAAAGGAACATGACGACTCTCAGCTCTCAGGTCACCCTTTGGGTCAAAAGGAACCTGACGACTCTCAGCTCTCAGGTCACCCTTTGGGGTTAAAGGAACCTGACGACTCTCAGCTCTCAGGTCACCCTTTGGGGTTAAAAGGAACCTGATGACTCTCAACTCTTAGGTCACCCTTCAGGATTAAAAGGAACCCAATGACTCTCAACTCTCAGGTCACCCTTTGGGGTTAAAAGGAATCTGCTGACTCTCAGCTCTCAGGTCATCCTTCGGGGTCAAAAGGAACCCGACGACTCTCAACTCTCAAGTCACCCTTCGGGGTTAAAAGGAACTTGACGACTCTCAGCTCTCAGGTCACCCTTCGGGTTCAAAAGGCTTCGGCAACCACAACTTAGCCTCAGCAGCTCTAAATCTACCTCAACGGCCAATGGCTAATTGGGTAAGACCTTTATCCAAATTATATACTTACAACATATTGCTAGTTACTTTCAGCCATCAAGAAGCCCTAAGACAACTCATAGCTGGAAGAAGCCAACTCCCCAGCTCACAGTGGATGGGCACCCACTTCCAAATTTCATGACAAAAGAAGAAGACCCAAAGTCAACTCACAATCAAGAGAAACTGACTCTCCAACTTACAGTTGATGGGCATCCGCTCCCAGGCTCCTCTAGAAGCTGTCGAGCCCCCGCAGCTGCTCCCAAGTGGCTCGGCCTCGGTAATTTTATCTTAGCCTCAACGACATCATTGCAGCCTCCATGGCTCTATTTCTGCTTTAGCAATTTTATCTCAGCCTCAGCGGCATCATTGCAGCCTCCACGGCTCTATTTCTGCTTCGGCAATTTTATCTTAGCCTTAGCGACATCATTGCAGCCTCCATGGCTTATTTCTACTTTAGCAATTTTATCTCAGCCTCAGCGGCATCATTGCAGCCTCCACGACTATATTTCTGCTTCGACAATTTTGTCTCAGCCTCAGCGGCATCATTGCAGCCTCCATGGCTCTATTTCTGCTTCGGCAATTTTATCTCAGCCTTAGCGGTATCATTGCAGCCTCCACGGCTCTATTTCTGCTTCGGCAATTTTATCTCAGCCTCAGCGGCATCATTGCAGCCTCCATGGCTCTATTTCTGCTTCGACAATTTTGTCTCAGCCTCAGCGGTATCATTGCAGCCTCCACGGCTCTATTTCTGATTCGGCAATTTTATTGCAGCCTCAACGGCTTTATCTCAGCCTCATGGCATCATTGCAGCCTCCACGGCTCTATTTTTGCTTTGGCAATTTTATCGCAGCCTCAATGGCTTTATCTCTGCCTCAGCAGCATTATTGCAGCCTCACGGCTTTATCTTTGCCTCAGCGGCTAATTGATGAGCATACCCCCAAAAATTGGCATGCACTGCTTTGAGTGGCTGCTCAAGGTAATCAATTTACCTTCAAAATTTCAAAAAGTTCTACACTCCTTTCGCTTAGCTGATGCGGGGCACACAAGCTCAAGGAGTGTGGGGGGCATCTGATGGGGCCAGTTGACCCTATGGGCAATAAAAACAATAATTTTTGGATGTCATCCTCTCAAGATAGCAATTTCTAGATAATTTTCTGCGGCGGCCTTCCTAGACGGCCTTACCATTCTACTCGGCTTTCTTTTTAAAGGATACGGTGGACATTAAATATTTCCTCCATGGCATTACTCCCGGTTGCAATAAGCATCTCGTCATAATAAAGAAAGAGAACAAGAGGAAAAAAGGGGTCAGTGCATGGGTTCGCCTAAGGGCCACCTTCTGTCATTAATGCCGGTAGTCAAGTGCTTGAGCATTTAATGGTGGGCCACCTTCTGTCATTAATGCCGGTAGTCAAGTTAATGGACTTGAGCATTTAATGGTGCAGAAACGGTCATAATGACTTAGCCAGGATGGAGTGTCACGAACGCGAAGAGAGGAGAAGTCCAAGTCGGCCCCACCCGGCACTCCATCTCGGCCACGGACGTTCCTGTCCCGCTTCGCACGGGCACTCCATCAGACGTTCCCGTACCGCTTCGCCCCGGCACTCCCACTCGGCCAAGGACGTCCCATCCCGCTTCGCCACAGCACTCCCACTCGGCCACGGACGTTACTGTCCCGCTTCGCCCGAGCACTCCATTGGACGTTCCCGGCACTCCCACTCGGCCAATGACGTCCCATCCCGCTTCACCACAGCACTCCCGTTCGGCCTCCGCAATATTATATCTTTTACACCAAAGCATTTATGGCCTCATAAAGGCGTGTATTCTGGCTCTAAGGCATTTATTGCCTTATTCTCTTCCCTGTATTAAGTTATTTATGGCTGCCACGTTGGCACCCTGGTATGAGAAAGGATAGCGTCATAAAGCCAAGACAAGGAGTTCTTGACGACGGCCTCGCCCCGTCCAAGTCGGCCTCTCCCGCTCTCTTCCGGCCCCGCCCCAGCACATTTAATGGAATGGAGTGTCACAGACGCATAATGAGAAGAGAGGAGAGTCCAAGTCGGCCTCCTTCTGCTCTCTTCCAAGTCGGCCTTCTCGGCATCTCTCTTCCAAGTCGGCCCCGTCCTGGCACATTTAATGGAATGGAGCATCATCATCTAAGTCGGCCTCGGCCAGTCGGCCTCGGCTCCAGTCGTTCTCGGTCCCAGTCGGCTTCGCCCCAGTCGGCCTCGGCTCCAGTCGTTCTCGGTCCCAATCGGCCTCGACTCCAGTCAGCCTCAGTTTCGGCCGGCCTCGGCCATGAACAGTGCTTGGCCTCATTATGAACAGTGCCATGCAAGCACTCTATAATCAATGCTCTACAAGGGACAGTTGGCTTCAACTCCCAACTCTTCCATTCCAAACAGATGTGTAGCTCGTGATGGTGATGAGACTCTACCACCTTTTCTCTCTCTTCGTAAGGATGACCCTGTGAATGTGAAGGACATCTATCCATATCCTTCCAGCCTGCAGCGGTCCAAATCAAGTGGCCACCCACTCTGACGGAACTTGACCCACCAACCAGCTATAGCCACCCACTCTGACGGGACTTGGCCTGCAGCCCTGACATATCAAAGAAAGAAGCAAGCTCTGTCATTGCTGCCATTGCCTTAAATGCTCTGACAAGTGGCAGAATCCCATGCCTCACAGACATCAGCTCTGACACTTCACCCATCAAAGTCATCATTATGGAGCGTCAACCACTCAAGCCAGACAAACTCTAAGCATCTATAAATTGGGTAAGAAGGAGGGACTCCCGACCAGGTAACAAACTCATTACACTCCTAAACGCTCATTCTTGCTCACAGAGAGCACGGCTCTAAGCCTCTCTCTCCTTCTCTCTTTCAAGCTTTCTCAAGCTCACGGCTGTTGCCCAGAGCACTGACTTGAGCATCGGATGGTTCCCACTGGAATCTTTGGTCCTCAGGACTTTTTGCATGCTTCCAGACACGAGAGGCTCGCCGAAGGATCCCGGGCTCGCTGAAAAGGCAACCGGATGCTCACGAATGTTCGAAGGGGGTGATCTGATGGCATCAAGTTTCATGAACAAAGGAAAGGAGACAATACAAAGCATTGATTCGGACATTTGAATCAGCCTTTTATTCACCTATTTTAACATTATCATTATTTGTAAGTAGTGCTTTCATTTTATTGGTAACTTCATTTCTATATCATATATATGTATATATAATGATGAGCAAATTTTGACTTTTGACTAAGACTTGGTAGTAAAAAACCCATTAGATGATTATTTTATCCAAGTAATCCAAATATATATAGTCCAAGATTTTGTTAATTTTGTTACTAACCCTGGCTCTAATAGACATGAAAGCAAACATTGAGTTATAAATTTCTAAATTTTCAAGCTATTTTATCACCTATCTAATCTAATAAGGCTCAATAATGGAAAACTAACTTCCACAACAAAATATAAATATAGGATATATAATTTTCTTATCTTTGCATATTAACCCTTCATATCAAAATAATGCACTACAGAATTGGCGTTAATAAGATGGAGGACCAAAATCTAATGCCATTTAAAATTTTTCTATGCCAAAGAGAAAATAATAATTTAACAACATAATTATGATCACTAATTATATAGTAAATTATCTAGAATGTCAGATACTTGTTCTTTCATATTTCTTTCTATGGCCCACTCATACTCTTATTAATTAATAAGTATATTTTGTATACTCTAATGAAATATATTTTGATTCATTTCTTTACCTATCTTTCAATCAATAAGAGTATGTATATTTTGTTGTGGAATTTTGGAAGGAGGATTTCTTCAGGGTGATCACTGAGTCTGCAGGCCAATTCCACTGTGTTGATTCGTCGACTTTGGCGAAAAGCAGAGGAGGATTTGTCAGAATCTGTCTGCAAGTGGATCTTCGGCGTCCTCTTCGGCCGGGAACCCGTGTATAGGGCATCAACCTTCCCTTTTGGCAACAATTTGTTTATGAATTTCTAGAAAGATTCTGCTCCAGCTGTGGATCGCTTCACTTGGTAGGGCCTTGCTCTGTGCCGGCTGGGTCATGCAAGGAGGGTGAATCTTCGTCCCCTGTTTTTGGATCTTGGTTGACTGCTGTTCGTCAACGCTGGGATGTCCCTGGAGCTATGAGGGAGGTGAGGAAGAAGCCTATTATAAAGCCTACTTCTGTAGCTTCTGGCAGTGACTCCGCGTCCCAGCTGATTCAGGAGAAGCATCGTTCGGCGGTTGGAGAGGCAGACGTGTGGAGTTTGCCGGTGAAGGTTGCTCACCGAAAAGTGCCCCCGCTGTCGAAGATGGTGATTGTCTTTGATCCAGGCTCGGCTAGCTCTGGTGGTGAGGTGCAGAAGGGGAAGACTGTGGCCTCTTCAGTTCTTGAGGATGTGCCGGTTTTTTCTTCCCGTGCCATCCTATAGCTCCTGAGAAGATTAAGCTGAGGGGAAAATTGAAGAGCAATGCTGAAGTTGGGTCCATTCATGTTCAACCAAATGCAAACCCTTTTGCATCTTATGGATTGGGTGTGGTTTGTGGCAGTGATCAGGGCAATGGGGATGCTTTTCCTGGCCCCCTGAAAAGGGCTAGACCTGTTGAGTGCCCTGCTCCGAGAACTATCTCTAAAGTTGTGAAAAGGAAGGGCAAAGGTAAAGTTCCTTTACCAAAAAGTATCGAGGAGGCTCATTATTTTCCTGCCAATCTGTCACTACCTCATTGCTCTCGAGAAGATGGTCAGGAGGTGAGTCAGCCCAGCGCTAAAATGAATGTTGGTTTGACTGTGCCGGATTCAGGTGAAGAAACTATGAGTCGGCACTCAGACTCACTATCATCGGTGCAGACTATTCGGCCTGCTATTTTAGACGTTGTTTTGGATGGACTAAAGGCTGATTCATTAATGATGACTGATGGGGGCACCCTTGCTAGTGAGTGCCTTCCTGATATGGTTATGGTGGAGGACCAGGGAGGGGTCTCAGTTTCCTCCAGTATTAAATGAAGATTCTAATATGGAATACTCGAGGAGCTCGAAAGCCTTCCTTTCGATTCTCGTTTAATAGATTGATGCAATTATATAATTTAGATATATGTGTGCTGTTGGAAACTAGGTTGTCTGGTGATACTTTGGCCCAGCTTCGGAGACAGATTTTCCGGTCTTGGTCTTCGTATGCGGTGGAGGCTGAAGGTATGTATGGGGGTATATTGGCCATCTGGCGTGATTCTACTGTTTCGGTTGAGGCTTTTCATCAGTGTATCCAGCAGATTGGTCTTCTTATCTCTATGGGGTCCTCTAACCCCTGGCTGCTGTCAGCTGTTTATGCCAGCACGGATTACAGAGAGAGGCGAATCCTTTGGGCTGAGCTGCTTTCCCTCCTTGATCAAGGTCTCCCTACCATTGTTGCAGGAGATTTTAACTGTATCACTGAGGCCAATGAAAAACGTGGGGGTAGACGGGTTTCGGCCTTAGCTGATATTAATGAATTTAAATCTTTTATAGGGTCCTCTGGATTGTTGGATTTGGGGTATTTTGGGACCCAATTTACTTGGTGTAATAATCATCAGGGCTCAGCTCGTGTTTGGGAGAGACTCGACAGAGCTTTGGCTACGGCCCAGTGGCTTCATATGCATCCTGCGGCTTCTGTATCTCACCTGCCCAGGATTGCTTCAGGTCACTGTCCCATTTTGATTTCTACTGAGGCTGATCTGTATCAGCGTAGACAGTTTAGATTTGAGCATTACTGGACAGTCCATTCTGGGGCTCGGTCCATTATTACTCAAATTTGGCATCTTCCTATCAGGGGCAATGCTATTTATCGTCTTTCTCGTCGTCTTATGCTGGCCAGACGATGTCTTTCCAAATGGAATAGGTTTGAAGTGGGAATTTGGATAGACAGATTGATCTGGTGGAAGCTGATATTACTGCTCTGCAGGGTAAGGAGGATCTGGAGGGATTTCTGTTGGATTTGGACCTTTTCTCTCTGTGGGATTTGCTTGCTCATCACCACTCTCTACTTCGCCAGCAGGAGATGTATTGGAAATAGAGGTCTAGGATTCAGTGGATCTGTGAGGGGGATCGTAATACTAGATTCTTCCATCAGGCTACCTTAAAGCGTCGGGCCGTAAACAAGATTCGGAGACTAGTTGATGCGTAGGGGTATGGTCAGGAGGATCACCATTCTATTCGGGATATGCTTCTTCATTTCTTTCAATCCAGATGGGCTGATTCCACTGCTGATGGGGATCCGGTGGTGTTGGCCCAGATGGCAACCCAAGAGGGGGGGGGTGAATTGGGTTCTTAAAAATTTAAGACTTTTTAACTTTAATTGATTAGTTAGCAAGATGTGCAAGTGAGAGGCTAACTAAAAGCAATACACAAGCAAATAAAGAGAGATAGAGAAGAGAAAATTAGGCACGGCAAACACAAGATAATTTTATAGTGGTTCGGTGCAACCAACACCTACGTCCACTCCCAAGATTCACTTGGGTCCACACTATAATCTCTCTAGATTACAGCCGAGTTGTTTTCCAAGCTCACAACTCAAACTTGTTGTTTTACCGGGTGCACAACGAACCCAGCTGGTTTTAACTCGGGCTTACCAGCACAAAACCCTACACGTTGTTTTTCACGGGCTCACAACTAACCCAACACAAGCACTCCGGCTTGCAACGAGGTATACCAACCTCCACTGATTCAATCCACTGATTGAATCAGCAAACAAATAATAATAGTGTTTGAACAATAAAGTGCTCCCCTTGAGCAAATATACAAATGAAGTACAAAATAAAGGTTAGAAAAGCCTGATTGTATTGCAGATGGTAGTGGCTTGGGCTTTCTTCCTTCTTCTCTTTAACTCCTCTTGAAGTGTTGAATCACGCCTCAGCAAGATTCTTGACCGTTGAAGACTTTGGAGTTGAGATGAAGCTTTTTCTCTTTTGAAAATCCTCCGATTTGACCTTTGAAATGCACTTGGATTTTCTTTTGACTCTTGTGGATTGATGAGAAGGAGCAGACGAATTTCTCTTGGATTTCACTCCTTTTGAATCACTCTTCTTTGAGCTAAAAGATTTTTCCAATATGCTCTGTTTTTCCCTCTTTTCAAATGATATTCTTTTCTCTCTTTTTGATTTTCTCTTTTGTTTTGATTTGAAAAGAGCTCCTCTATTTATAGAATCTGCAAAAATATATCCGTTAGAGACAAGAAAAATAGCCGTTATTCAAAAATCTTACCGTTGGGGCTGATGTGTCATCGTTAAAAATCGCGCCCAGATTTCGTGGAGTCGACTCGAGCTTTGTGGGAGTCGGCTCGAGGTCGATTACCAAAAATAGAAACATTTTAACAGGGGTCGACTCGCGAAAAAAGTGTCGGCTCCTGAAAGTCGGGAGTCGACTCGAGGAAAAGGGAGTCGACTCGAGAAGTGCTCAAAAAACATGGGTTCTGTTGTTTGAGCGGAGTCGGCTCGCACAGACAGGAGTCGGCTCGCAAGAATCAGGGGTCGACTCTTGAAAACCAAGGGTCGACTCGAGAAATCAGGTGGGGAGTCGACTCGGAAACCCTTGAGTCGGCTCGGGACCGATACAAAAATCAGAAAATGTTCTGATTGACTTTAAAACTTGTCCCAATTAAATTTAAAATATAAATTTGACTTGAATACATTAAATATGACATTTATCATGGATTCAAGACATGTTTCAAGAATTCATCGATTGAAATATAAAGTGTAAAATTCCTTTTGAATCTTTTAAGCATAGAACTTGAAACTCCTTTTTCTAATAGATTCAAAACTCATTTAATATAACCATTGATAGTTCATTCCTTTCAATTTGAATAAGCTCAAGGTTTTTGATAAATAAACACATTGTTTCTTTAAGTACTCATGGCTTTTGGAAATCATCAAAATCAATAAAGTTGGGGCAATTATGTTTCAATAATTTCTCAACAATCTCCCCCTTTTTGATGATGACAAAAACATTGAGTATATGCATTATAAAATTAAAAAATTTGTGATTCCAAAATCAACATTGTGTTCATGGAAAGGCTCCCCCTCAATGAGGTAGCTCCCCCTATGAACCTTAATTTATAAATCATTCAAAATTTTTTAAAAAAAAAAGCATTTCTTTATGAAATTCAATTTATCTCTTCCCCTTATATGATATATTTCTTATTTAATTCTCTTTATTTAATTAGGGCATGATGCAATATACGATTAATTCATATAAATCTCTCCCCCTTTTTTGTAATCAACAAAAAGGTTGAGGTGCATCAGAGCATCAATTTGATTAAACTCATTTGAATTCATCAGCATCTAAGTTATCAATTGAATTAAGATATTCAAAATTATATCAAATTAAATATAAGCATTCAAAGATATTCAAGGGTACTACAATTGAATAGACAAAAGTGAAGCATCAAACATTTTCATTACTTCAAAATGAAAGTACATGGAAATGTAAACTTGTACATTGCATTGAAAGTAAATTTGATTACATCAAAAAGAGATTACATGAAAAC
Source organism: Calamus simplicifolius (assembly GCA_900491605.1). NCBI lineage: Eukaryota > Viridiplantae > Streptophyta > Magnoliopsida > Arecales > Arecaceae > Calamus > Calamus simplicifolius. The sequence goes on along the minus strand of UESW01002810.1, from coordinate 89,395 downwards.
TTAAAAATTTCTTCTAGTAATTCTATTCAATGATCTACAATTTGCTTCATCCCTTCACATTGAAGTTTAACATAGTCTTTTAGTTTTTCATCAACAAAAGTGCAAGCAGACTGAATTTTATCTTGAAGCTCGCGTTGCTTTGGAGTATGTCTCCGAGTCACCGCAGATGTCCTTAAGTTCTCAAAGATATTCTTTAAATTTTCACTTAAGGAACCGGTAGATGAACTGAGAGTGGACTCAATCAATGCAACTCGATCACTGAGAAAATAATGCTTCTTTTAAGTTCATAACTTATCATTAAATTCTTCTTTCAGTCTTTTTCTTGATCACTTAACTCAGACTTGAATAAAGATCGAAGTTGATCTAACTGTGTATCAGAAAAACTAGCAGATGAAACAGTAGAAGGCTGAGCAGGAGCAAGGGCAGGGGTAGGATCGAAGTAGGAGCAGGAACAGATCTGGAATAGATGAACACTGAGGAGGCTCCGGTGATGAATGTCAGAAGGTCTGGGTGCCTCTGCATCTAAGTCTCTATCCTCAGTAACAGTCTTTCTCTCCCAACTTCCATTTTTCTTAATAAATCCCATCGATGAATGTAGCCAAAGTATAATAATCTGTATGTCTTAACTCCTTCTTTGGCTCACAATCACTGAACACAATCCCTTGGCTAAGAAATAATTTAGTAAAACCATGCCATAGGGTAAGCTGATTTCTTTTCCCGCACATCTGCAATGTACCAAATATCATCCTAGGTAGATTGATAGGCTTCCCAGATACAATGCATCCATGACAAAAATATCTCTTCAGAAACATAGTCAAATCTCCTGTCTTGGGAAATAGAATCCTGCTGCAAATATTGTGAGAATCTTAATTCCAAGGCAGTTGACTAGCAAAGACTTCTTCAAATCCCTCAAATTTCGGTTCAAAAGTCGAGTGAGCTGGAGACCTATCTTCAGGGCAAATGTGGAGGTCCAGACAAGGGTAATTCAATATCTAGAAAGAATGGAGGAGTAATGTTCAAACCGATGCCTCTAACCTTGCTTACCAAGCCATCATCTCCTCTAGACAATTCTTGTAAAATTCTTTAACCAAAGCAGGGATAGGTGGGACAATCCAATGAACAAATACTCAAATCCCATCTCGATTAGTTGTCTACCAATGATGAATCCTCATTCTCAAACAATTCAAAATCCACCTTTCCTTCCTGTGGTTACAATCCTACTGGCTAGAAGATCTACCTGGGGAGTAGGAGCTGGAGCAGGAGGATCACTGGGGTAGAAGAAGAATCCGAGACGGCTCGCGGACGGGTCGTCGCACGGTCCTTTTTCTCTTCAACCGGCGCCACTCGAGCTTGCTCCTCGGGTTTTGGGTGCCATTGATCTTGAAGGATTGTTAATCAAGGTTATTTGAGGTTTGGAGGGTTTTGGGAAAGTTTTGGAGAGGATTTGGAAGATTTTGGAAGAATGAAATGTCCGTCGGGTCGACTCGTGCCCTAAATAAATCGACTGGGACCACGTCGAGTCGACTCGCGCAAAGTGTGGAGTCGGCTCGCGAAAGTCACAGAGCACGGACACGATCTCGAGTCGACTCGCTCAGAGGAGGGGTCGACTCCTGAGTTTCAGCAGAAACTCGAGTCGACTCCGATACTCTCGAGTCGGCTCCCGGACAATTTCAGAGAAAAATTAGATTTTTCAGAGAATCCGAATTAAGTCCGGAATTTGATCTTTGAGTATGATTAAAAATCATGGACTTTGAGAAATCAAATTGATATGAGTTCTAGATAAATTTCCTTAAGATTTTGAGAATTTGAAAGAATTCTAGATATATTTCCTTAAGGTTTCAAAATTTATTCAAAAGGATTACAAATTCCTAACTCTCCTCTAAGATAACAAAATCTTTCTTCATTTAAAGGTTTAGTGAATATGTCAGCTAATTGTTCTTCAGTGTTTACATAATCTAAACAAATTTCATCATTAGCTACATGTTCTCTTATAAAATGATATCTAATTTCTATGTGTTTTGTTCTTGAGTGTTGAATTGGATTTTTAGTTAATTGATTGCGCTAGTGTTATCACATCTTATGGGTGTTTATCAAGTGTGATACCATAGTCTTCAAGTTGTCGCTTAATCCATAGGATTTGCGCACAGCAACTTCCAGCTGCTACATATTCAGCTTCAGTAGTTGATAATGCAACTGAATTTTGCTTTTTGCTAAACCATGTGATTAAGTTACTTCCTAAGAAATGGCATGCACCACTTGTGCTTTTTCTATCTAATTTACATCCAGCATAATCAGAATCTGAATATGCAATTAGGTTTAATGTGGAGTCTCTAGAATACCATAAACCTACATTTTTGTTCCATTTAGATATCTTAAAATTCTTTTAACAGCTATTAAATGTGATTCTTTAGGTTCAGATTGAAATCTAGCACATAAACATACTGAAAACATAATATCTGGTCTACTTGCTGTTAAATAAAGAAGGGATCCGATTATACCTCGATAATACTTTTGATCAACCTTTTTACCTTCTTCATCTTTGTCCAGCTTGCATGAAGGACTCATTGGAGTTCCGAGGGGTTTCATTGTTTCCATACCAAACTTTTTGAGTAGTTCTCTTGTGTATTTGGTTTGGTTGATAAAGATTCCCTCTTTGCTTTGTTTGATCTGGAGTCCAAGGAAGAAGTTGAGTTCTCCCATCATGCTCATCTCGAATTCTCCCTGCATCAACTTTGCAAATTCTTGACAAAGAGAATCGTTAGTAGCACCAAAAATAATGTCATCTACGTATATTTGTACTACAAGTAAATCTTTACTTTTTCTTTTCAAAAACAAAGTTTTATCAACATTTCCTCTTGTAAAATCATTTTCTATTAAGAATTTACTTAACCTATCATACCAAGCTCTAGGTGCTTGTTTCAAACCATATAAAGCTTTGTGCAATTTAAAAACGTGATTTGAAAATTCGTGATCTTCAAACCTGGTGGTTGTTCTACATAAACTTCTTCATTATAAATCCATTTAAAAATGCGCTTTTTACATCCATTTGAAATAAGTTAAATTCATATGACATGCAAATGCAAGTAATAGCCTAATGGCTTCTAATCTAGCTACAGGTGCAAAGGTTTCATCAAAATCAATACCTTCTTCTTGATTATATCCTTTAGCAACCAATCTAGCTTTGTTTCTAATTACTATGCCATTTTCATCTAGTTTATTTCTAAAATCCATTTTGATCCTATTACTGAATGATTTTTAGGTCTTTCAACTAAAGTCCAAACATTATTTCTTGTAAATTGATTTAGTTCTTCTTGCATTGCTAACATCCAATTATTATCTTTTTCAGCTTCTTCTATAGTTTTAGGTTCAATTTGTGATACAAATGCAAGATGATTACTAATATTTCTCATGTATGATCTAGTTCTTATTCCTTGAGATGGATCGCCTATAATCAATTCCTTGGGATGACTATGAGCATATCTCCAGTCTCTTGGAAGATCTACATCATTATGATCAATATTGACATCATCGTCCTTATGTGAATCATCATCTTTAGCTTCTTGTTCATGATCAGAAGATACTTCAATATTAAGTTTTTCAAGATCTTTTTCAATTATGTTTGTATCTTCCTCATCATCAATCTTTTCAGATCCAGTTGCTAAAGATTCATCAAAAACTACATGAATGGATTCTTCAACTACTAAGGTTTTCTTGTTAAAGATTCTATATGCCTTACTAGTTGTTGAATAACCTAGAAAAATTCCTTCATCAGATTTAGCATCAAATTTTCCTAAGTTGTTTTTACCATTATTATGAATGAAACATTTACATCCAAATGCATGAAAGTATTTTATATTTGGTTTTCTTTCATTCCATAATTCATAAGGTGTTTTCTTTAATATTGGTCTTATTAAAGCTCTATTTAAGATGTAACATGCTGTGTTAATTGCTTCCGCCCAAAAATACTTTGGTAAGTTGCTTTCGCATAGCATGGTACGGGCCATGTCTTCTAGAGTCCTATTTTTTCTTTCAACTACACCATTTTGTTGTGGAGTCCTAGGGGCTGAAAAATTATGATTAATTCCATTTTCAGTGCAAAACTTTCAAATAGTGATTTTCAAATTCTGTTCCATGATCACTTCTTAGAGATACTATAGTAGTGTTTTTCTCATTTGTGACTTTCTTGAAGAATTTCAGGAATATCGAGAAAGTCTCATCTTTGTGAGCTAAAAACATTACCCAAGTATATCTAGAATAATCATCTACAATCACTAGACCATATTTCTTTCCTCCTAGACTTGTGGTTCTAGTTGGTCCGAAAAGATCCATGTGAAGTAGCTCTAAAGCCCTAGAAGTTGAAACAATGTTTTTAGATTTGAAAGAACTTCTAGTTTGTTTTCCAAATTGACATGCATCACATATTTTATTATTTTCAAAATCTAATTTAGGTAATCCTTTAACTAAATCCATTTTAATTAGTTTTGAAATAAGGTGTGTGCTTGCATGACCTAATCTACGATGCCACAACCAACTAATTTCATTTATGTTAGCATTGTCAGCAATTAAGCAATGATCACTCAAAGATAATTTTTTCAAGTCAACTAAGTAAACATTGCCATGTCTATAACCAGTAAATACAATGCTATCATCAATAGAATTAGTTACAGTGCATAAAGAAGATTTAAATGAAACATTAAAATTTTTATCACATAATTGACTTATACTAATTAGATTATGCTTCAAACCATCAACATAAAGTACATTATCAATAATATAGATGGAGTTATGCGAACTTTACCAAGGCCCATAATTTGACCTTTACCGTTATCGCCAAACGTCACAACTCCACCTTTCTTTTCTTCTAGGGTGATGAATTCATCTTTGTCACCCGTCATATGTCTTGAGCAGCCACTATCAAGGTACCACTTTTTCTTTGATCTTTTGGCTACAAGACATTCCTGCAACATAATTTAAACTTTATGTTTAGGTACCCAAGCTTTCTTGGGTCCTTCATGGTTAGCAGCAACAAAAATTGTTCCTTTCGGAACCCATATTTTCTTAGCTTTAATATTTAACTTGTTGTTATTATTTAACGTTTTGCATTCAAAGGATTTATGACCTTTTTCATTACATTTAAAACAAGTTATATTACTTTGGTTGGCTTTTATAAAAATATTCTTTAAGATTTTGTTTCCTTAATGTGTTATATCCTAAACCAGCTTTGTCAAAAACAGCTTTTTGACTATCTAGGATCATGTTAAGTTTAGTTGAACTTAAGTGAATTTCTCAACAATGTCTTTATATTTTTTAACATCTTTCTTAAGAGAGTCAATTTCTTTAGCTTGCTGTTCTTTATCTAAAGCTAAAGTTTCTATTGATCTTTTAAATCTTTAGTTGAGTTTTTAGTTTCAGATTTTAACAAATCTATTTCTTGATTAAGATTATCTCTTTCTTTCCTAAGTTCTTCTTTTTCATTAGTTAAGTTCTTAACTTCTAAAGCTAATTCATTTTTACTTTTAGCTAAACTAATATTGTCATTTTTCAAAAACTTATACTTTTTTTTCAAGGATTTAAAATCAATCATAAGTTCATTGAAAGCCTCAAACATTTCATCAAATGTAAATTCATCATTTGAGTTTTCAGAACTTACCTCATTGTCGTTGTCGTCGTCGTTGGCCATGAAGCAGATATTGGCAACTTCCTTTTGTTCTTCTTCTTCCGAAGAAGATTCATCAGACCATGTTGCCATGTATGCTTTCTTCTTTTTCTTGTAGGCCTTTTTCAGCAAAGGACAATCATATCTTAAAGTGCCCTGGCTTTTTGCACTCATAACATACTAAGGGCTCTTTTTCTTTTTCTTTCTCCTTGTCCTTTTTCTTATCCTTTTCTCCTTCAAATCTTGCTCCAAATTTCTTTTTATGGAAGGGCCTTTTTCTCATAAACCTTCTGAATTTTTGGCCAAGAGAGCAGTTTCCTCATCATCTTCATCATTCTTTCACTGCTGCTCTCTTCCATTTCTGCAGTCTTGAGGGCAAGGTTTTTCTTCTTTTTGTTTCCTCCTCAACATGCTGCTTCATTGTAACTCGTGGGTCATTAAGGATCCTAGAAGCTCCTCTAAAGGTAGTGCATTGAGGTCCTTTGCTTCTTGGATGGCAGTGACTTTTGCTTCCCACGATCTTGGTAGTGACCTAAGAATTTTGCGCACAAGATCAGCATTAGAATAAATTCTACCAAGACTTTTCAAACCATTCACAATATCAGTGAATCTAGTGAACATGCATGTGATGGTTTCAGTTTGTTCCATTGTAAACAATTCATATTTATGAACCAAAATATTTATCTTTGATTCTTTTACTTGGTTTGTTCCTTCATGAGTAATTTCCAACCTATCCCAAATTTCTTTTGCGGAATTACAAGTTGAGATTCGGTTGAATTCATTTGAGTCTAAGGAACAATATAAAATATTAATGGCTTTAGCATTTAGTTGTGCCATTCTCCTATCATTATCATTCCAATCCCTTTCGGGTTTAGGAACAATAGTGCCATCAATAAGGTGTGGGGTGTACTAGGTCCATTTATTATTACTCCCCAAATTCATAATCAGAAGCTTGAATGAATATCTCATTCTAGCTTTCCAATATGAATAGTTGGTTCCATTAAATAAAGGAGGTCTATTCGTAGAATGACCTTCAGCAAAACTTGAACCACTTTGTGTTGCCATAATGGATCTTTAGCCCTTGATCGTGAGATCAAATTCTAAATGAGCACTTGCTCTGATACCAATTGTTGGCCCAGATGGCAACCCAAGAGGGGGGGGGTGAATTGGGTTCTTAAAAATTTAAGACTTTTTAACTTTAATTGATTAGTTAGCAAGATGTGCAAGTGAG